>PVJO010001258.1:0-181319 GCA_004026905.1 Hystrix cristata | reverse complement strand
GGGGACTCAGAGAGAAGCAAGAGTCAGATCAAGAAAAGTTAGGATGACGCAAAGCTCAACATCAGGGCAACAGAGCCCATGCTGAGGACCAAATGGCACTGTTTTGGTTATGGTTCATCTCCAAAGACTCGTGTTGAAATTTAATTCCCAGCGTGGTGGTGGTGAAAGGTGGGATCTTTGAGAGGTGACTGGATTGGTGGATTGGTGTCCTTCAAGAGACTGGATGAGAGACACAGAGAGAGAGGGAGAGAGAGAGAGAGAGAGAGAGAGTTGTTAGGAAGCTTGCCATCTCCCCTTAGCCTCATACACATGCTCTTTCCATACACATCTGCTTCTCCTTTTTGCTTCGGTGCCACCATGTGACAGAGAACAAGGTCTTCACCGGAGGCCCCCAAACAGATTCTGGCACTACGCTCTTGGACCTCCAGAACCATACGCCAAAATTAACCTCCATTCTTTCTAAATTTCCCAGACTCAGATATTCTGTCACAGTAACAGAAAATAGACTGAGAAAACTAGAAGCAATCATTTATTGCAGAAGCAGAGAACTGGACACAATTTCAGTCACAGGACAAAGAGAACCCTTTGGCAGTGAAGGTCCCAAAAGGCACTGGGCAGAGGGGCTGGCAGCTGGCTGCAGGGAAACACCCAAGGTGTGTGCATTAGCTCTGCATGCATGTGGGGCAGTCACCCAAGGAAAGGTGACCAGGGAGGAGGCCAGTGACAGAGCCCATGACTGGCCTTCCCACATCAGAGGACAGCACAGAGAGAAGGTGCAATTGGGACTGTGGTGACAGATGAAGCACTTTCCCACCTGGAGAGGGGCCCGGGGGAGGAGAGCAAAGCGGTTGGGGTCTGCAGCCTTCTGCTCACGGCACCCCAGTTGCCTGTCATCTGGAGGCCTTTTTGGTCACACAGCTGTTGCCTGCGGTCTTCCCAAGGGGGTCCTTGAGCTCGCTGACACAGCTGCTTTTGGTCTTGACATCCACCACAGCAGGTTTGTAGCTGTAACTGCTCGAGGCACCAAAGCCGGTACTAAAACCAGCCCCGCCTGTCCCCGCCTTAGTACTGCTGATCACCGCTGGAAGGGGTAAGAGAAGAACTCAGTCAGCCCGTGCTGTAGCAGAGGGCTTCCTGGGGCATCCTGGGCCACTGTCCTAGCTCTCCCCTGTGGTGGCTTCACGTTGAGACATTCTCTTTCTTGCACATTTTTCACTTACTGAGAGGTTCTTATGAGCATTTTCATATACTCAGCCTCATGTACCGGACCTTTCCTTAGCAGTCTGTGTCAATGTACTGATATCAGACTTTAAACTCCTAGCAGACAAAGCCCTATCAGTGAGTTTCCCTGTGGACAGGACAAAATGAAGACAGGTACTTCACAGAGAGAGGACTTCTATGCTGCTGCTGCTGACGGGAGCACTGGGAGTATCCCTGCTTCCCCGTAGTCAGCATCTCTCCAGGATTTAAGCCTGAAGGTGGTTGCTTCAGGTACCCTTTTTTTTTTATTGTTCAGCCTTTCAGGCCTCCCTCAATCCTTTTTCTTATAATCGAGGGTCTTTATGGTGGTCCAGCCTCAAAAGGAAAAGAAGGTAGCTATGAAGCATTGTTCTTATATCAGGCTTAGCACTGGATCTTTCCATACATTTTGCTTTTGTGTTAATGATATTATTATTCTTCATGCACTGCTTCCCTTTGGCTACTAAAGCCAGCTCCCTTTTCTGTCCTTAAATCTCTACTGAACCCTTTCTGTGATTCTGTTTTCTCTTTTGTATCATAGAATTAGAGGGACTTAGAATTCTGGCAAAGTGACCACAGTCAGAACTGAGATGTACAAGTACTTACAGATGCTCACAGACTTTGGGAGTTCGCCAGACATCCTGCAGGGGGAGAAGGAAACAGATAAATTTTCCATAAACAGTCACCCTATCTCTCCAGAGAGTCACCTCCGGGAATAAGTGTCTCTTTTAAGAACACATCCCCAACACCATCCAGGCCGCCTCTCTTCCCACATCCCAGCAGGACTGCTCAAGAAATGGAGAACTGAGGACAGAACTCTGCTGTAGGGATTCACTCACTCTCCAGCAGGGGCTTTGGGATTATCTGTTGTGTGGGACAATTATGTCCCACTCTCCCTAGTGATGCCATTGGCCTTAGAATATTCAGAATGAGCCCACACCCTCACTAAGCCCCAGGCATTGCCAGGGTGACCCTCAACTTGGATGATTATTGGTGACCATCCTGCACTCCCTGCCCACCTGCCTATATACCTTGACAAGCCAGAGAATGTTCTGTCCCTCAAACATCATAATATTAATGCTTCCTCTCTCACAATCTCTGGGAATTTTACAATTTGGTCCTTCTTGTCGACTAATTCCCCTGCTACGAGGCAAGTCCATTTGCTGGGCAGTTTTATTTCAGTAGCACGTAAACAGATCCAAACTGCTTCCCTTCCTACTAAAGCAGAGAGAAAACTGCCCCAAACAGAGGGTATCCGCCTCTCACCAGCTCTCCTCGCCCTCCAGCAGCTTGCGGTAGGTGGCAATCTCAATGTCTAGCTCCAGTTTCACATTCTGGAGCTCTTGGTGCTCAAGCAACAACCGGGCCAGCTCCTCCTTGCCCTGCTGCAGGGCGCCCTCCAGCTCATGTAGCTTGGCCCAGGCATCCTTGAGGGCACAGTCTCCCCGCTGCTCCATATCGGCGATAGATGTCTCCAGGTTGGAGCACTGGGAGGCAAAGAGATTCGGCACTTTGAGTCTGAGCCCAGTTCTGAGATCTTTCTCAGACAGCCTCCCCTCTAGTGGTCCTGACTGAGTAAATGTTTTGATTGCCTCCTGGTAGATCTAACCTTGGACATCACTAGAACTTTGTCTATCTTTCCCCCGATTCCAGGCACAAGCCGTCCTAGCTCAGGCCTCAGCCTCAGAACCAGAAGCCTTTACCCAGGGGAGTGGAGAGAAAGGGCACCAAGAAGATGGGCTCCCTGGGCATGTGGGCCCAGCTCTGTCCTGCCTGGTCTGAAATATCACCTATAAGATTCTAAGGACAACCCCGAAAAAGCCTCCAGGTAGCCATACCTAAAGCAATTCTGCAGTGTAAGAGTTGTCTCAGGAGATGCTGTAAATCACAGGAGGAGAATGGGGGCTAATAACATTCCTACTAATCAAATGCCTTCCTAATAAGCTTGCCACACTTAGAGTCTCACCCCCAGAACCCCATGGGAAATTATATTAAAGTCAAGGACAAGCTTAAAAGATGCTCTTACGTAACAGGTTTTACAGATGACACATGCCTCTGCTAGGTGGAATCATGGACTCTGCTGGAGGATACTCAGATGGGGCTGTGTGCTTGTGTGCATGTGAAAGCCCTAGATCCTTCTTAAATTTCTTAGCCTGAATGTGCTCTGGTCCCTCAGCTAAGGTTTTGATGGAATCTAAGCACCAGCCTTCTCTTTCTGAGCCATCCCTTTTCCATAGAATTAACTTTGCTTCACATCAAAGAAAGCAGCAGCTAACCCTGATGCCCAATAGATTTCTAGAATGTTTCCAAGCTGGTACTACCTGCTCAGCTAGGCAGCTCCTGGCACTGCCAAAGCCCACAGCCTCAAGAAGATACTCAGAACCCAGCTCCCTGATCACAGAAAATCATGTATCGTTCTTGGGACTGTGGAGGTTAACCACTCAGGAGAGTGTTAATAAATTCTGCCAGCTGAGTTCAGTCAAATTGTCCTCTGTCATTTTTCACTGACCAAGACCCACAGGGAGAATCCAGGGGATGCCAAAAAACTTGGGTCTTCTGAATGTCATGGGAGTTGAGAGGACATGAAATTTTAGCATCTTCAAAGCAGATATCACATGGGTTCTGGGGACACCAAATGCCAAGAGGTGCTGATGTGGAACTGTGGGCTTCTTCGGTTGAGGAGGCAAGAAGGACAAGAAAGACCCTTGGCTGAGGGGCCTTGAACAACATCTTAATAGGGACCAAGAGTCATGGGATCCCCACGTGTTCCCTATAGAGATGTCTTCTCTGACCAACAGAGTACAACAGCATTCTGATCTGAAAAATGTCCTTTTCCAGTAATAACCTCACCTAACCATAAGCGCATAGCATTTTCTGCTGAATGCTGGGGTAGCTTCAAACATCTGTACTTTTCTTACGTTATGCAGCTCTTGGTTAAACAAACACAGCATTTGGTCACTTTTGCTTCTCTCTCTTTCTCTCTCTCTCTCTCTCTCTCTCTCTCTCTCTCTCTCTCTCTGTGTGTGTGTGTGTGTGTGTGTGTGTGTGTGTGTAGGGTAAGGGGGTGAGGGATGAAGAGGAGGGCAAGGAAATGGGGCAACAATGGAAGCCAAATCCTTAAATCCTTGCCCTGACCTCTACAAACTTTGAGCAATTCATGGGTTTGCTGGCTTCAAAGGTACAGACATGGTGGTGCAGGTGTGGCCCCAAATTTTGTGCTTCCAGACAGGGGAGCTGGGTATAGCGCCCTTCAGAACACCACCATGGGGAAGGCCACGCTAGTGACGACACTGTTTAAAATCCACTGTAGATTCTCCTTTCTCCAAAAAGGAATCGTGTGAAAGCCTTGCAAATGGTTCCCTCTACCTACTAAAGGGAATTAGTCTGATCTAAACCCCACTTCCTGGCTTTGAAGGCTGCCTGTAACCTGCCTGCTCCTGTCTAGTGGTGTCCTCCACTCTCGCTGAGTGACACTTGGCCCCAGGTAGGCAACCCACCTCTGTGCACGGGTCCTGTACATTGCCACCTCCACTCACTACTCCTGTTGGCTCCTCCACCTGGACACCTTACCTCATGCCAGAGTAAGCTGACCTCCTACAGAAAGGTTCTCTTGGGTCCACATTCACCTCCAGCCCCCTGGACCCCTACCATACTTACAACATATGCTGTGCTGTGGACAACACTCTATCTTTCCATATGTGTTCCGATCCTCCTCTCCTGGTAAGTTATAAATGCCTAAGGAGAGGACTGTGTCTTACGCTTTCCTCATGTTCTGCCTTGTCCAAATTGGTGCTCAACAAACCCCATCTACTGATTTATTTCCTAGAACCCACCTGCTTCTTCACATTCCCTATCTCCGAGTGGAGCCTCTGGATCAGCCGGTTGACCTCTGAGATCTCAGCCTTGATGAGTTTGAGGTCATCTCCGTGTTGGCCTGCTGTGACCTGCAGCTCCTGAATCTGAAGTTGAGTGACAAAAGAAGAGAAGCACAGGGCAGTTGGGAATTCACCTGTGCAGCAGTGCTCGGCACAGGGAGGGTGACTATGCGTGCTCATTATTGCAGCGGTCTTAACACTAGTGAAGGGAGCCTTAAACCCTTGTGCTAGCCTCTACAAGCTTTGGGGAACTTTGGGATTACTGGCCTCAGAGGGGAGTTAAAGGGAAGATATGAGGGGAGAGGCAAAGGGAGAGTCCGCCCTTTTCTCCTGGAGAGGAAGGGCCCTCCCCTAGTTCAGTAGGATCCTCTGGTTCTCCGATACGAGAGCTTTGGCGAGTCTGAATTTCTGGTCTTCATTTTGTCAAAGACAGAAACAAGAAGAAAAGTCGAGTTGCACAGATTATCCAAAGAGATTGTGTCGGTCTTATCAGGTTGTTGCTTGGATGGCCTCAGCTGAGGGAAAGGCCAACCTCATATGTGCCCCCAGCATAAGCCAAGACTATGATCTCCTGAGAGGCATTTCCATGAGAGCTTACTCCAATACAAAGTAGGTCTCCACTGAGCTCAAATACACATGCATACACACATATGTGCACACGGAAACACACAAGCACACACATGCACACATGCATGAGGATCACTGAGCTTCAGCACACAGCTCACCTTGATCTGGTACAGGCACTCAGCCTCAGCCTTGCTCTTCTGGGCGATCTCCTCATACTGGACTCGAACCTCATCAATGATACTGTCCAGATCCAGCTCCCGGTTATTGTCCATGGACAGGACGACAGACGTATCACTGACATGGGACTGCATCTGAGCAATCTCCTGGGGACAGTTGAGGAAGGGTAGCCAGTTAGGGGGCTCCCATGTGGGGATCATGTCTCCCGATCCTCCCTGAGCAAATTCCCTACTGCTCTTCCTGCCCTTCCTCAATGTTTGAACTCTGCCCCAACCTCAGTCGCTGCCAGGCAGGGGAAAACTTTGAGTTTCAGCCGTACACAATGAGACCTCCCTTTTCACCTGCTGCTTAGGACTGTCCTGCCCTTCTACGTTCTCTTCCTCTACAGCTATCAATCCATCCTCACAAAATCAAGTTGGAGCTCTTCGTGGCACTCAGAAGACTCGAGGGAGTCACCTGCCATGTTCCGCATCCCTTGGTCCATGAACCATCCAGGCCAGGGACCATAAGCCACCTGCAAGAGGAGCAGCCTGCCCAAGGGACGTCAGTGAAGTTCTTACCTCTTCATAGAGGTACTTGTAGAATTTGATATCTTCTGTCAAAGAGTCCACCTTGGCCTGCAGCTCAACTTTGTTCATGTAGGCCGCATCCACATCCTACGAAACACATGACGGCCAGGCTGCCCTGAGCGGGTCAGCTGATTTCTCTTCCCTGCCCTCCCTGGATCCCTCCACCCGCCTCAGCTCACACTTCAAGAATGGCCCAATCCTGGAGACCAAACCAACACCAGAAGTGCAGCAGAACGCCTGGATGCCAAGTTGCAGATTCTGGGAGAAGTATGCATCCCAGGCAAGGTACTTGGAAGGAGGAGCTGGGAAGTTAGAATCCTTGTCCAGGGAGCTGAGTGATTTTAGGTTCCTTTCCTCACCCCACAGACATCAGCGTGCCAGCTGGTGGGACCCCGCTAAGTTTCTTTCAGGCCTACTACGCTCTTCTTACCTTCTTCAGCACCACAAACTCATTCTCCGCAGCAGTGCGTCTGTTGATCTCCACCTCGTACCTGCATGGGATGGAAGATAACACGGCATTGCCAGTGGGATAATTCAGTTCTGCAAGACCACGCTGAGAAGTTAAAGGTCCCTTCTGCGCCAAAACTGTGGGGTGGTGGTCATTTGTCCCTGAAGCACACGCCGCCTTCCCCAAGGGAACATGGACAAGGACAAGTTCAAAGAAGTCCATTTGCGGCTCCTCAGTTCACAAGCAGTCTGCCCTCAAACGAGTTGCCTGAGAAAGAATCTGAGGTGGAGACACCATGTAGATTCTACTGTCCTAATTCCCTTCACAAGTGGCCTCTCTCATTTTGCAGCAGAAAGACGCACCCCCTGAATATGGCCCAGGATACGAGAGCCTCCCAGCACAAAGCAAAAATACTATTCTCACCTTCCAACTGTATGTTATACGTGTTTCCTATACACATTTCTGTTCTGGGTGAAACAAGTTCTTAGACACTGTTCCTCATATTGACTGGTATTATTGACTGGGAGGTAAGATTACTGATCATCTGACTTAAAGAGACCACCTTTCCAGCCCTTACTATTGTCAAAAGAATGTATTACAAGACATTCCAGACAGGCATGGAGGTGCATGCCTCTAATCCCAGCACTTGGGAGGCAGAGGCAGGAGGATTTCTGCGAGTCCAAGGCCAGCCTGAACTACATAGTGAGATGCTGTCTCAAAACAACAACAACAAAAAAAGACACTTAAGAAAACAAAGAAATTGAACATTGGTAAGAAATAGTGCTGCTGGGGATTTAGCCCAGTGGTGAGCGTGCTTGCCTCACAAGCACAAGATCCTGAGTTTAATCCCCAGCACAAAAAAAAAGAGAAAGAAATAGTGCTGAATAGGTAACCAAAATGCGGCATGTATACCAGGAAGTAGTATTCAGTCTTAAAGGAAATTATGCAATATGATACCACACAGATGAACCTCAAGAATAGTATGCTGAGTGAAATAAGCCAGTCACAGAAAAGCAAATAAGTATGATTCCACTTATATAAGGTTATTAAAGTAGTTAAAATCATAGAAACAGATTAGTGGTTTCCAGGACTGGAAGGAAGAAGGAAACAGAGACTTACTGTTTAATGAGTATAGAATTTCAGTTTCACAAGATTAAAGAGTTACCAAGGTGACTGGTGGTGATGGCTGCACAATATTATGAATCTATTGAACATCACTGACCTGAACACTTAAAATAGTATGAAGACAAACTTTAGACCAGATGTGTTTTACCACAATAAAAAGTTGGAAAAAAATCCTAATGCCAGATAATAGCGTCTTTTTTCCCCATACACTTAAACATAAGCAATATTTTCCAGCTCTTCCCTTGGCTAGTCTCTGGTAGCCTCCCTCTCCCCAAAAGATTTGTTGAATGGTTGATGCAACGTGAATTAGTGAAATGAGTTTTTTTTAGTATACACGAGATGCTTTCTGAGACTGCTAGCTTTTTCTAGTTACACCGGCTAACCACACAGGAAACAGTTTACACGCTTTATTACAGAATTTTTGTGTTGTTCAAAAGACAGTTGAAATCTTTTTCAAATTATATCATGAAATACTTATTTAAGGAAAATCTATCTTTATCTGCTATTATTTTGTAAAATAGTCAATAATCCTGTAGCTACCACCCTTTGATAAAACTGAAAGCCTATGCTAGTTGGCAGATCAATTATTTCTTAGTAGTTTGTATCTTTCTATGTTATAAACTACATAAAAACACTTCATCAAAATGATGGTAAAAATCAATGACGTTAGTTATAAAAAGCTTTTCATTATTTATCTCTAGAAACCACAGGCCAGAGTTCAATACACACATATTCACATTTACAAAGAAAAAAATGTATTTTATAGTACTATTGATTTTATAAGTAACGTAAATTTTAAAATATGTTATAATGTATAATTAAAAGTTAATCCATGAGAAAACATATATTGATTTATCTTGTTTTAGAACATAAACAGATGTGCTAATTATATTAAATCTACACTACTTGAATGCTTTCAATAGTCTACTGCATGAGATTCCTTGGTTTATTGTTGAGTAACTTAAAGATATCCCCAAATGTACATATTCATATTTTCAATTGAATTTAGTGATGAAGCCAGTAACTCTTATTTCTCTGATTTGACAATGAAAATTGCCCTTTCCAATGAAACTAGATGACAGATATTTTTTATAATGTGAATGAGCCAAATCTGTAGCCCAAAGTTTCAAAAACATTTGTTTGTGTGTATGTGTGTGTGTGTGTGTGTGTGTGTGTGTGTGTGTGTAACTCATATTAAAGCATGGGATAAAATCACATTATTTTTTTAAAAATGAAAAATTAAAAGTGTACTGAATACTAATGATATTTTTATGCTCCAAGGCTTTTCTGATTTTTTTAAACAGGTGTCCTTAAGGGAGAAAATAAATTGTATAAGCAACCTAAATTGATCAATCTTGGTAAAGGTATACTAAAAAACCTTCCAGAAATCTGGAAGGTAAATGACTTTATTGACTAGGAAAGAAATCCTTTTTGCAAATCAGGTGGTTTTCAATTTTTGCAAGCGAGCAGGGAGGGAGGGAGAGAGAGAGAGGTAGGGAAAAAGGGAGGGAGAGAGAGAGGAAGGTAGGCAGGCAGGAAGGAGAAGAGAAGGGAAGGGAGGGGAAGGGGAAGAGAAGGGAAGGGAGGGGAAGGGGAAGAGAAGGGAGGGAAGAGAAGAAAGAAAGAAAGGCCTGAATTTTTAGCTGATAGATTGTTAAAAATGGTTTTTAATGATAAATCATTAATGTGATGTTGGCATGTAAGCATTCATCTAAGAAATTTATGTTGAGTGTACTTTGTAGACACTTGGAGTAAGTGAGAAAAACAAATATATTCTTGCCTTTATGAAGTAAGAAAGACGAGTAAACATAATAAATAAGTAAAATATATGGCACTGTATTTTAGAAAACAAGTGCTATGGAAAAAAAAGTCAGAAAAACTGAAAAAGTATTCAGAGAACTAACACTTTTCTTGCAAAACTCCTTCCATTAAAATCTGTTTATGTGAATAAAATTTCCCAGAACTTATCTAAAAATGAAAAAAATATAGTACTAGAATCCTATTTCATTCTAACAAGAATCACTAATCATACATGGATAGCTAAGCCAAGTAGAAGAAAATTGGCCTTTTCATTAAAAATGTACTTCCAAGTATCAGGAATTTAGCTCAAGTAATGAAGCACTGGCCCAGCAAGCCCAAAGCCGTGAGTTTGATCCCCAGCAACCCCCTTTTAAAGAATTGTACTTCCAAAAGTTTTTAACGTTTATGTTTAATACTTATTTACAAAGTTAATAACGTATTTTGTTGTCTGAATAACTAACGCAGAATAAATCCTTAAGCATTTAAAAACTCATGGTCACAAGAAGTAAACATTTTAACATTTCAAGTTACTTGCTAATTTAACAGTAGCTAGGGTGGCCAACAAAAGACTTACAGTCATAAAAATATACTTCACTGTAATAAAATTACATGGGCAAAATAGCATGAAAATTGGAGTTCAGATGGGAAGAGGATCAAGGAAAATCTGATTTTTAAAGCTGAGCTTGTTCGCTAACGTTCCAGGTAAAGGACGGGGTATTAAACTCACGGCACCGAGATGCAATCAGAAGCACGATGGCAATAGCCAGTATAATTTTAAGTCGCAGTGTACATAACATGCTTGAAATTACATTCTTTGCAACTACAATTAAATTCAG
Source organism: Hystrix cristata (assembly GCA_004026905.1). Taxonomy (NCBI): domain Eukaryota; kingdom Metazoa; phylum Chordata; class Mammalia; order Rodentia; family Hystricidae; genus Hystrix; species Hystrix cristata. Next base: position 170,683 of record PVJO010001258.1, on the reverse strand, counting down.
GATAAAAATTTTAGATGAAAACTTTTTTAAATTGTGAAGATTTTTAAATGTGCGTAGTTTTTAAAAATTATTTTAGAGTCTCTAAGAAAAACCTCAGCACTCACCATGATGCAGAAGACACACACTACCTGCCTTCTAGAAACTCACAGTTTAACAGAAAGGTAAATGCACTCAAAATGCTAATTCAAGGGGCTGGAGATTTAGCTCAGTGGTTAGAGTGCTTGCCTAGCAAGCACAAGGCCCTGAGTTCGATTCCCAGCACCAAAAAAAACAAAAGCTAATTCAAGGATAGATCACATTCGGATCTGTTATAAGATGCTGTAAGAGAGGCATAGAAAAAAAATGACATAAGAACCCATAATGGGAGAAATTAATAATTGTAATAAATGCAAGTACTGTTGATTTTACCCCTTATTACATGCTATTGTGCTAAACTTATCATTTCACCTCAGTCCCACAACAAACCTCTGAAATCATTTCTATTATCATCTCAATTTTATAGATGAGGGAAAAGACATTAAAATACTTGGCCAAGGTCATAATGCTAATGATACAAGGATTCAAATACAGGACTTCAGACAGGAGGAAACAGTGCCTTACATGAGTTTTATACTTTGATTCTTTCAAGAGTTGTCAGTACTTTGCTCTGTCTATTTTCAACCCAACAGTTCTGTTAGGTGTCGAGGCAAGTATCAGAATTTGGTTCTTGGTTATGTTGTTTTGTTTTGGTTTGGTTTGGTTTGGTTTGGTTTGGTTTTTCCCAGTACTGGAGATTGAATCCAGCTTCACAGTGAGCTACCTCCCAGCCATTTTTTATTTTTTATTTAGAGGCAGGTTATTGTTAAGTCACTAAATTACCCAGGGTGGGCTCAAAATTGCAATCCTCCTGCCCTCAGCCTCCCAGAGTACTGGGATTACAGGCATGCACCACCACGCCCAGCTTGTTTCTTATAAATATTAATCCTAAAGTTCATGGTGAATCAAGAGGCTCGCCCATGGCTGCTCAATGAGTAATTCTGGAACTCCAGACATTTACCCTCTAGCGACAGCACAGCCCCTGCATACCTCTGTCCTGAACTGTGCTTGGCAGCCCCTCTTCCTTTCAGCCCTGCTTTGATTGCCACTTGAGCTCCAGTTCCCATCTCAATTCCACTTGGTCTCCGTTCGCACTGTATTCATCGCCACTGTGTGAAAGTGTTCTTTAACCTATTCCCACAAACTGTGTGCACTCTGAAGTCAGGGCTCATGCCTCCTCCCATGGGGTCTCCATGCAGAGCTTAGGCCAAGGTTCTGCTGGGAGGGGGCTTCCGAATGGGGGGGGGCAGGCAGACTGAACATGGAGCAAAAGAAAGAACTCAGCTCTGACCGTCTCTATCCCATGAAATAGTGGAAGGCACCAATTCCTAGAAATCCTCACATCTCCCAAAATACCAAAGCAAACTGCACCTAGATTTTTTTATTTTCTTATGATTAGCTCAATCCAGAGGGAGAGACAATCTCTGATTTCAAAGACATTCCTGTTTTATTCTTTACAAAGAGCATAAAATAAGTTTTTCAACATGAAATATGTTTTCAAAATTCATTTTTGTTTAGTTTTAAAATTTGTTCTAGGATTGGTGGCGTGTTTCATATCTTGGGAACTGCTGTGGAGATCTCACTCCAGGGGAACCGCTTGGGTGGTCCATCTGGGGTTGACACAGTTCTCTTTCCCCCGCTCTTCCATCCCCAATGCTACAAATTCAACACACATCTCCTACAATTGCGAGCACCATTCTGGGTAGACCCACTGCTCTCCTAAATCCCATTCTGCCTGGATGTCCCTCTATTTCCTATGGGAAAGGAAATAGTGACAGTCTCAGCAAAAGATCTAAGCAGACAAAAGTTCTGGCTGGACATCAAAACCTCATCTGCAGCCACACTCTCCAGTAGCATTTTCTCTGCCTCCTGCTCACCTCTTCTTGTAGTCCTCCACTATGTCCTGCATGCTCCTCAGCTCTGATTCCAGTCTCACCCTGTCCCCAGACAGCATCTCCAGCTGCTTCCGCAGGCCGCTGATGTGGCCCTCATAAATGGGCTCCAGCTTCTTCCTGCAGTTGTTCAGGTCCAGCTGCTGCAGCAGCTCCCACTTGGTCTGGAGCACCTGGTTCTGCTGCTCTAGGAAGCGCACCTAGAACCCAAAAGTGGTCATGACCTGCAGCCCCTATGCGGTTGCCTGCCACTAGTAAGACGGGATGGAGCAAGGATCATCGGATGCTGTTTTCAGCCAGAGGGACATGCTCGTTTGGGTCTCCAAAACAAGAAGCAAGATCCAGTCTAAAAGAAATCCGGAATTGGGCTTAAGGAATGATGTTATCCACCCCTCCCTTGGTGGGTTTTCATGTGACTGTCGTGGCTTTTCATTCTAGATTCTGGGAGACAGAAAGCAGAAGAGAAATGGACTGGGGAGTCGCTCTGGTAGTCAGAATGCTTTTTGTCTCATGGAGCCTGAACTGCTCTTGATTGGTTTGTGTTTGTTGTTGTTGTTGTTGCTGTTGCTGTTGTTGTTCAAAGCAGGTTCTCCCATCTTTACAAGGTTCCTCACCTCAGGCCCTTGCTATTCACCAGTATTCCTCTTCTTACCTATCTCTAAGCCTGGGAGACACACAAAACACGTACAGGAACAACTATCTTAGAAAGAGGAAAAGGATGGCCCTGTCCTCCGAAACAGTAGCTGTGTTTCTCCCACTCCTGCACTTGCCCCTCCACCACCTCACTCCTCTTCCCTAGCATGGTAGTGGTGAAGCACAGTCCACCTTTGGGTGCTCCATCAACTTGGGAGCCTCCTTCCATGTTAGTTTTCTCTTCTGCAAGGCAGAATAATAACAGGGTCACAGACTGTGCCTTGATAAATGTGTCATTTGGGAGACCACCAGGTGCCAAGTGATGTCTCCATCCAGGTCAGCTATTGTCATTATTACTCCATCCATCTGTCTCTTTATCCTCACTCATGGGCTAGCCCTGTTGCCTCAGTGGAGACAAGAAACCCACTCCTTGCCACATCCCCACTCCTGGGCGTCACTGCCTCTGACCCTGCAGAGACACCTTCCTCGCTATCCCCAGTTTGAGCATAATCCCCCAACACACACCTAACTTCACATGCCCACCTTTAAAATGTCCCATGAACCCCACCCTTCAGTTTCATGGCCCTTTTCTCCTACCTCTTCTAGAAACCTGCCTGGCTTACCCCCTTCCTACCATTCTACTTCTTCCCCATTCACCTTTGACATTCCCTCGCCTATGCCCTGCTAGTGCCCCTGTCCTGGATGCATGTCCCCATCCCTTTGTCTGGTCCTGGGAGCCCATAAGAGACCCATTTCACAGGTCCCCTGCCTCTGGGGGACCCCTTCCCTTCCCAGGGTCTTGTGCTGCAAGGAAGAAATGAAATTCTCCTTTATTGAGAGTGTGTGCCAGCCACTGCAATGAACACTATAAACATCCCAGTTGGTCCTCATTAGAACACAGTGGGGTATATTGTGCCCATTTTATGAATGAAGAAAGAGAAGCTAAGATGTGATGCGCTAACTCGCCCCAGGTCCACCCAGCCCGCTGTTCACTTGGTCACCTCCGGGCAGGGAGAGCAGAGGCTGGAGGACCCACCTTGTTGATGAAAGAGGCGAACTTGTTGTTCAGCACCTTGATCTGCTCCCTCTCCTGGGCGCGCACCTTCTGGATCTCGTGGTCCAGCTCCACGCTGAGCGGCGCCAGGAGGCTCTTGTTGACGATGACCCGCGGAATGCCGCCGGGCGGGAGCACGGAGGGACACGCGGAGCCCAGCCCAGTGCCCCCGAAAATGGTGCCCACAAAGCCCCCCAGGCGGCCGCTGCCCCGCTCGTACCCCGCGCTGCGCGCCTGGCGCCGGCCGCCCCCCTGGCTGAAGAGGCTCCTGCTGCCGAAGGGCGCCGCACCCTTGACCCCGGCCCTGAACGAGGCACGGCCCAAGAGGACGGCGGAGCAGCCGCTGAAGCCCGCGCGCTCCCCACTGGCGAAGAGGGTCAATTGGCGGCTCATGCTGGCTAGGACCTGGACGGCTGCTGGGCGATACTGTGCGGGTGGGCCAGGGCCTCTGGGATCTCTCGGCCCAGTTCTGCCCTTAAATAAGCCTGCCCGGGCCAGTAGACTGATGTCAGCCTAATTTGTATGTTGAGGACATCTCTGACATCCCCTCTCCAAGATTTCTGTCTCTTCCTCCTCAACTGTCCATGAATTCCCCATAAGATGGCCTAGAACCCTGCATTTTCTCTGCTGCCCTCCTGCATTACAGTAATTTGGCTGCCTTATCTCCGCGTGCTGCCCTCCAATTAGCCTGCTCCTCACTCCCAGGATCTGCAGTGCAGAATCCCAGGGGGGCTGGCCTGGGGGCAGGGAAGGCTCGTGGAGCAGTGTCCAGGCTTCCCACCACATTGAGCCTTCCTTCGCCTGCCCCCTGGAGTTCAGCCCTGGCCTTGGCATCAGGGACTTCCTGGATGATGGTGAAACAGACCGGTGCTTAGGACCGGACTCACCCTTGACCCTGGGTTCTGTCCTGGAGCCTGGGCTCTCTTTTGGCCCTCATGGGTGGCCAGATGGTACCTGGAGGTAACTGACTGACAGTCTCCACTTTTGCCAATCACAAGACGTAATAACAGCTCCACTGTTTGGTCCTCAGGGAACAAAGTTGTGGGGACATCTGTGACTAGTGGAGGTGGCGCCAGACACAGATTGACAGATAGAGGAGTCTGGAGTGTCCTCTATAGAGAAAAGGGCAGACTCTGTGCTGTAGGAGGAGGAAGGGCTGTAGTCCTTTCTCTACACAGAGAAGCTCATATGGTTTTCATTATTTCATGAGAGTCCCCCCACCATCACCATGATTTTAGCCAGACTTTTCCCCCCAAGCACAAGAAAGAGTTTACTAATTCTGGCCATTGAAATAGAAATGCAAGAAAATGATTTGAATTGAAAGAGGAGCATCCTTACATAGCACTGATTATAAAGGGAGGCTTTGGAGTCATCTTTTTCTCCGAAAACTTTCTAGGAAGCTTAGATACTTGTCCTCCTGGGACCAGGGCTCTTCTGCCCCAGCATAAGCACCAGGTAAAAAGACCTTTTCTTATCTCCCAACGAGGGCTTCACTGTCTGGATGAATCAGGAGCTCCTCAACCCTGCCATTGCCTTTATGATAGATGATGGAGAGACAGAAGTGACACATGCAGGCTCAGGAGGCATTGAATATGGGGGCATGTGGGCAGATCAGAGGTGGCCAAGGCCTGTGAGGAGCAGCTTGCTATGTCACATCAGGCCCCGGTGACCACCTCTGCCATTAGTTCTTGGGTTAAATCCACCCCAGCACGAATAGACTAAGCCAGGAACATCACCCTTTGAAACCGTGTGCTACAACAAATGATGAATAAAATCACTGTAAGCCGAGACTTGCAAATGTGCGAGTTAAACTAGGAGTCTTTTGTCCTGAAATACCAGTTCCTGGGAAATGAGTAGGTATCACATAGGGAAGAAGTATGAGAAAGGATTCTGTGCCGAGTTTTAAAAAGTTAATCAGGTTGTCTTATTGTAGGACTTCTTAAAGCCATTAATATACTTAGTGCTAGAGGATTAGAGCAGTGAAACTATTGCATATGATACTGTAATGGTAGACACACGTCATTATACATTTATCCAAACCTATAGAATGTGCAATGCCAAGAATGAGCCCTAATATAAACTATGAACTCTGAATAATAATGACATAGACTCCTCAATTGTTACAGATGCACCATTCTGGGGGATGTTGATAGTGGGGGAGGTTATTGCATGTGGGTAAGGGATACACAGGAAATCTCTACACCTGCCATTCAGCTTTGCTGTAAGCCTAAACTCTCTTTAAAGAAAGTTAAATCAGATAGATAGATAGAACTAAGCTGTTGTTGTTAACAACAAAAAAAAATAATATTTAGTACTTTCTGTTGTACTAAAGGGTGATAAAAAAATCTCAAAATTTTCCGCATGCAGGGACTGAGAAAGTGAAATTATGAATAATGTTTTTTTCTACTGTTTAATATTTCTAATTTTTCCAATATGAATATATAATTTCTATACACAAGTTGCTTTCACGTTTTAATAAAGTACTGTTCTAGGTAACAGCTAAAATGTCCCCCAGCAGTCTCATGTGTGTGAAAGGTGATTGGGTCTCCGGGCACTATGCTCATTCATCAGTTCATCCACTGGCCAGTTCACATGCTCTTAGGAGGTGGGGCCTGGTTGGAGGTGGGCCGCTGACGGTGTGACCCGGAAGGCTGTATTCTTGTCCTCAGCTTCTCTTTTCCTCCTCTCTCTCTCTGCCTCCCTCTCTCTGCCATGAGGTGAGCAGCTTTCTTCCACCAGGCCTTTCTGCTGTGCCATTTCTGCCTTGGAGCAATCGACCATAGACAGAATCCTCTGAAAACTATGAGCCAAAATAAACCTCTTATCCTTTAAATTGCAGGTGTCCAGTACTTTGTCTCAGCAATGGAAAAGTGACGAATGCAAGTATTCTTCTTATAAAAACAAAAAATTAATGTTTTTAAAAACCTTTTTAACCATAGAGCCCTTTCTTTGGCCAAGTATAGGGAACCAATATTTCAAGGAATATATAGTATTACCACCTCACCACTAAATAGTCTTAAATTTCTCAAATCCAAGCATACTTAAAATATCTCCTCCCAAAAAAAAAAAAACCATGAGAGAGACCTAAATATAGCACGAAACCTGATTAGTTTATGGCATTCGACCCAGGGTTATAGTTTCAAGACCAAAGGAAGAGCGTCGCATGAATTCTAGGGCATGCACCCAACATCCTCCTAGCACTGGCCAAAAGTGAGAGAATTCTCAACTTGGAAGCAAGCATTGTATTTCTAGCCTGAAGAACCCTGTGCCGGAGCCTCCCAGGGCAGGTCAAACATCCTCCCGCTTTTCTTATTCCCCCACTTTGTCTGATGGAGCCGTGTCACTAGTGTTGGCCAAGGAAATGTGAATGGCAATAAAGTGGGTCACTTCCAGGGTGATGAGTCAGTTCACAGCCCATGTTTCCCCCTCCATCACCCATATCCTTGGCGCCCTCGGAGAGCATGTGTCCCCTGTGGCAGGGCAACATGAGAGAAGAGCACAAGTCCCCAGGACAGCTGCTGGAAGCACCATGGAGCTCAGCCGCCCCAGCCTCCTTGGGACGTGAGTGGGAAACTAACTCCTGTTGTACACACTGAGCTGCTCGGATCTCAGGTCTGAGGCAGTCACTGTTAATTCGTCATCTGAATCTAATCATAGAAATATCTCTTAATAGCCAGTGTTCTTTACCTAAGTTCACACTCTTTAAGCAATCTTCCCACCTCTATTAGATTTTCTTTGCTTTTTGAAAGAATAGTCTGTACCTAATAATTCTGTTTATGGACTACTTGCTAAGTAGAAGGCACTGAACTAAATAATTTGCATGACAGTTTCCTGTGGTGACTGCTATTATCAATTCCTTTTGCAGATGAGAAACTAGGGCCTACGGAGCAGAAATATCCTGCCTGTGTCACACACAGACAGTAAGTTGCAGAGCCCTCCTGGCTCAGAGTTCTTCGGACAGCCAAGGAGCCGATTCTCCCCGGAACTTTGCAGGATAAAACCGCAGCCCTTAACAGACAAGAAAGAGCCTCCCTGATACACTGCTGCTGCCTCCTCAACTCCAGGGCCATCCTGCCTGCCTTGCCACCTTCTGACACCCTCCCGGCCACACTCTTCTCACTCCAGTGACAATTGCCAATTTTTATTTTCATCATGTAAGTTCCTAGGGCTACAAAGCCCACTTCCTCCTCTTGTCCACATGGCAGACTCCTGCCTACTCCCTGGAACCTCTTGCCTTCTCCATGAGCCTTCCCTGCCTCCCTGCACATCCTTGCTCTCCTCTGGGCTGCCTCTGTGTCTTCCTTTGTTGCCGACACCTCACCATGTTGGCGTTACCTTTTTTGGTAGTGATATCTCCGGGAAGGGCATGGACCAGGTTTCTTCATTCCTGTATTCCCAGCGCTAACACACACCGGGCATGTAAAAGATGATAGTTATCGAGCACGGCTTCTTCACAGATCCCCAGAGCTCATTCCTGAGACCAGTTATGCTGCCAGCCAGTCCTCCTTTGGAAAATAACCCGGCCTTATCACTTACAAGAGGAGATTGGGCTTTTTAAAGTTTAGATTTTATAAATTGCTTTTCCAGCAGCTATCCACCTCTTTCCATGAGTTAATTAACTCAAATTTTTGAACCAAAAAGAAGACAAGCTTCTGATTTATTTAGCATCGACTTTGTGCCAGGAATTACATAAGACATCCTCATGTTGCCTCATTTAAGCCTAATAACAGCCTGGAGTTTATGTTCTGCCTAGTTTACAGCAAAAGAAATGAGACCCAAAGGATTGAGAACTTTGCTTCTGATCACCAGTTAGTTGTAAAGAGATTCCAAATTCAAAACTCTGTACTTGGAGTCTAGACTCTTTCTGGACTCAAAGAGATACTGCTCCGATGCAACCCGAGTGTGTGTTCACCTCTCATTTATCTTTGTGTCCTCTCACATTCTGACAGTGTCATCAGAGTCTGGGGGTCTACCAGACATCTCTGAGCATGCAAGTGTTTTGTGAACAAGGTTGTGTGTTTAAGAGTGGTTGACTCCTACTTAAGCAGGTACACTCACACACACATTTGTGAATAAACTCATACCTATATACAAATGCATATACATCCTTACTCAACTCAGTGGAAACTTTACTAAGTAATAACATGAACTTCAGCCATTATTTTAAAGAGGAATCTACCTTAAGTCCTTTTCTCAGAGGACAGGGAAAATTTCAAAAGCTAGGCTTTCTAAAACTGGCCTTATGCTCCCTCTTGATCAATTTTAAATCTTGCCACCAGAAAAATCTCCTGATAACATGGATGTTCCTAAAGATTGGACATTCTCTATACCATTGGCCTGAGAAAAACATGACTTTCGATCCCCGGCACCAACGAAAGAAAGAGAGAAAGAGAGAAAGAGAGAAAGAAAGAAAGAAAGAAAGAAAGAAAGAAAGAAAGAAAGAGAGAGAGAGAGAGAGAGAGAGAGAAAGAAAGAAAGAAAAGAAAGAAAACGCCAGGTGTTAAGGGAAGGTGCTGGTGGCATCCTCTGCTCCCTGCAGGATCACTTTCACTCAGATCAAATGATATTTTAAGGGCTGTGTGGAACAGAGAGGCCTCAAATGCTCCAGGTTCCCATTCAGTGACACACACAGAAAAGACATGGCCTGAGATGAGGGTTTCCTCAGGAGAGAGAAGCAGCCTGATCCTGTATGAATTTCAGAAGTTTATTGGTGGAACACAAGAAGCGGAGAGGGGAGGCCTAAACAAGGACAAGAGTTCACAGACTGGGAGCCCAGATCCCCTGGTTAGAAAAACCAGCCATAAGGAGACCCCCAGCTCTCTCATGAGCAGTGGCCATGCCACATTCAACCTGGGACCAGGTGTCTGGTCTGCGTCGGAGCTGGTCTATCAGGTGACAGTTCTTTGGTAGAGTCACCAGTGCCCCTAAAGTCCCATGTGTCCAGACAGCATGTGGCCAGATAACTCTCTGAGCCGGGGTTTGAGGGGCAGCGGGAGACTTGAGGTCATCTGTAAGTAAGACCCTTCCTCTACAAGGCATCACGCAGGCAGAGTAATGGTCAGGTCCTCATCCAGAAGGGGAGGCTGAGTTAAGAGGTCTATTTGTATGGAGAAGACAGGAAGATGAGTAAGAAGACTCCAGCTCTAGATTCCAGATTCTGATTTTAAAAGACTAAGGCAGAAAGGTGGAAGGGAAGGAGGAGATGGCAGTGGCAAAAAACAAGAAGGAGAAATTCCACCAGACAGAGGAATTTCCTGCAGGAGGGAGTCCACAGAAACAAGGGCAGGGCCAGTGCTGGGGAACCGGCTGTCACTTTATCTCATGGTTTTCTTGGTGGGTGAGCTCAGAGCCAAGGTCTTCCCTGAGGCATCCTTGAATTCACTTGCACTGCCCAGCCTGGCCTTGGCCTCTCCACGGGGGCTGCAGTTCCCAGAGCCGGTGACACAGCCCCCAGGCAGCATGCCGTAGGCCCCACTGACAGAGCCGGGCCGGTAGCCGTAGGTGCCGGTGCTACCAAAACCAAAGCTGGCCCCTGCGCCTGCTGTCCCAGCCGTAGAACTGCTGATGACCGCTGTGGAGAAGAGAGATAGCAGTGATCAGTGTGCATCCCCAGACTGGGGTGACCCTGTGTGCCCTTCAACACTCCAGTCCCAACTAGTTTAAATCCCTCCCCTTTATGCAAGCCTTCATGACAGCCACAAAGGTGGGTTTAGTTAGACATGCTCAATTCCTGAGCAACTCAAGCACCAGGGAACACGGCTCAGATCCCATTGGACCCCTCCATTGGACACCTGTTCATTCTCGGAATGAACAAGAGTAGCAAGATCTTCCCCAAAAGGAAAGACGCCTGAGCACAGATAAGCCAAGCTCTTGTAATCAACTTTAGAATGCATTCTTAAATTTTCTCTTTCAAAGAACTCCCCTGCATTCCAACAGGAGTAAGAGTTCTGGGGAAGGAGCCAGTGCAGTGGCACAGTGTGGCGGGGAGCTGACTCCACCGGGACAGCAGGAGCTCTGCAGGGAGGGTCAGCAGGTCTCTGCGAGGGAGGCAAGTGTATGACAGTAGCAGAGCCTCAGGCAGAGCCCAAGCTGTTCCTCAGGGGTCCCACTCATTCTCTTTGTGTTCGTTGAGTTCCTAAAAATACCCCCTCAGAGTCATAAAATACTCACAGATGCTCACAGAGTTTGCGTATTCCCCGGACATCCTGCAGAGAGAGGAAGTACAGGTGAGTCCCCATCCCATGGGTCACAGGGCTGCCCACCTCACTGCTCAGTACTGGCCAAAAGTCACCAGCATGACCAGCTCCGCCAGCCCCCGCCAGCTGGCCAGATGGTGGTAACTCTTTCTCCCTCCCCGTCTGCCCTTCTGGCTTCAGAGAGGTGGGGGTCTGCCAGCTTGGCCTCACTGCAGAGTTTCCCTTGAGCCTATTGTTTTACCACTAGGAAGCTGCTGCCTGAATAAGCACGTGTGTGGAAATCTTGGGACCAGGAGTTGCTACTAATGAATGGACTATGTGTCTCAGTGCAGTAACTGCCATCCGGGCTATAGGGTTCTCCACAGGTCAGTGCTTTGCATACCATCCATCCTTTCAACTATTGCTCTGACTGTGTGGTTTAACTGTTACAGACTCTGCAGTTTGTAAGGAAATGTATTTCTCTTAAAAGAAAGTTTTATATTACCATGGATAAATAAAAACCAGTATTAGTTAACTAAATAAGAAAAAAGTAGGAGTAAATATCATGAAAATAAAACAATTTAATGGGGAGACGAAGGTTGACCATCTAGAGCTTCTAAACTTGGATGCACTGTCCTTTTATTCACAGGAATGTTTGCTTATAAAAAGCAATTAGCAGGGATATTTGCAAGTGTCTGACTGGCGTTAGACACAGCAGCACTAAGCCGAGACTTTCTAAAGAGCCAAAAGAGAATTGTAGAGCACAGTGCAATGACATTATCTGATTGAATGCTGTCCTGGGCTACGTTTGTGCGTGAACCGGAAAGCAAGTCCAGCTCCTCAGGCACCTGCCCCCCACGATCTCAGAAAGTGACTGGAAGGGGAAGATGGCAAAATTCTTCAGCCCCTCCGCCCCCCACCTGCACTCCTCGCCCTCCAGCAGCTTGCGGTAGGTGGCGATCTCAACATCCAGCGCCAGCTTCACGCTCATGAGCTCCTGATACTCGCACAGCATGCGGGCCAGCTCCTCCTTGGCCTGCTGCAGGGCGGACTCCAGCTCGTCCAGCTTGGCCCGGGCATCCTTGAGGGCACAGTCGCCCCGCTGCTCCGCATCAGCAATGGCCGTCTCCAGATTGGAGCACTGAGAGACAGGAGGCGGCATCCCCCTGAGTTCTGAGGCACACGGGTCTCGCTTCATCCCTCGTGTGCCCACAGTGGCTGGGCCCTCCTCTGTCCTGGCCCACTCTTCAGAGCAGAGACCCAGCCACATCCCTGGCAGTGGAGCCCTTCAACCCACCACTGGGAGACTTATTATTCTGAGCTCTCTGGCTTTACGAAGAGACCCTGGAATCAATCATTCTAGACTTCAGGAGGGAGCAAATTGTGGGGGAGGTGAGCAGGGGCTGTGTAGAGGAAGGGGGGTTCAGGAGGGAGAACAGAGGGAGAAACTGGGGGCACACCAAGCTGATCATCCTTCCCTTGGGAGGAGGCAGCACCTCACCTGCTTCTTCACACTCTCGATCTCCGAGCGCAGCCTCTGGACAAGGCGGGTCAACTCTGAGATTTCACTCTGGGTATGTTTGAGGTCATCCCCGTGCCGGCCGGCAGCCAGCTGCAGCTCCTGGAACTGTGGAGAAAGGGGCCAGAACAGGCGCATGACTCAGGAAAGTCTGTGCCTTTGCACGAGGAGCCTGGCAGAGGCGGAGAGGTCGACAGCCTTCCCTCCGACTATTCATTCATTGTTTGCCTCCCGCACAGCCAGCCTCCCTGACAGTTACATTTGGCCGTAAGGACTGCCAGGAGTCCCACACTCTCCACAGCGCAACTCCGTAACACAAAACTCCAGTTACGACCTTCCTTTGCCTGTAGCCCTCAAGGTCAAGGTCAAATTCAAACTCTTAGCATGGCATCAAGGTGCTCACTTCTCATTGTCCCTCCCCACTACCTATCTGGCCCCCCTGTTGCACCAAATAGTCCACAGTTCCTCCAAACATCCCGCTCACTCTGGTGTCCCTGTGTCTTTGTGCCTGCAGTTCTACCTCCCCCTGGAAACCCTTCCCATCCAACTCCACTTTCCCCTAAAGAGCTTCGACTCAGCCAGGGCAGAGCCATTTCCTTGAGAAGCCTTCCCTTAGCCCCCCAGTTCGGTGCCATTCTGTTCCCATTGTCCCTGATACACCATCCATAGACTGCACCGTACCACAATGGCACATTTCTGTGCCTTCCGCACCACGCTCAGAATGAATGATGTTAGGACTCCTCATTACTGAATTCCTAATACTTAGTTTATGGTTCTTAAAAGGTGTGATTGAGCCAGCAGTGGTGGCGCACACTTGTAAACCCAGCACTCAGGAGGCTGAGGCAGGAGGATTGCCATGAGTTCAAGGACAGCCTGGGCTACATAGTAAGTTTAAGGCCAGCCTAAACTACATGGTAAGACCCTGTCTCAAAAATAAAAAACAAAAAACAAAACAAAAAGCGTGATGAACAAGTAAGATGTCTGTCTCTATTTTCTAAACTCTCCTTGGTAGCTTAGTTCAGCCCCAGGCTATCTTGACGGGTTGGGAGTGAAGGATAGAAGGCTTAACATGGAGGAACATCGTGTGTGTGTGTGTGTGTGTGTGTGTGTGTGTGTGTGTGTGTGTTTGGTGGGGTACATTCAGCTATACCCCAATACTACCAGACATGAATTTCAGGTCATGTACTATTTTGGATTATTCCTACCTTTGGTATCACCTATCGAATAGTCAACTGTTTTAACTCAGAATCTGGTTGAAGGGCAATGCAAAATGGGTGTGCTCCTGTTTGTAGGAGCAGTACCCTGGACAGTACACTGCCTTGTCTCTGTCCCTGAGGGCTCTGCCCCAGCATGGCCCCAGAGTCAGGATTCCTCCTGGGGCTGCCGAGCCCTCCGGGGGGCAAGGGGCATCTCTCTGCTCCCTTCGTGTTCAGTCTTCGGTGCTACCCTAGGACAGGTGGCCGCGTGTTGCCTCTCTGGAAGGCCGTGAAGCAGGGCTCCTGCTCCAGTAGACAGCTGCCTGTGCTGCTCAGTGCTTAGCCCACGCCAGGCCCTTGAGTCCACGCTCCTCACTCACGCCGACTACGGCTTGTAATCGTCCTGTGGAAGCATCCAGAGACGATTTTCAAGTCTGAACCTTTAGCAAGGAGCTCTGGCCTGTGTTGTCTCCCACGTCTTGAAAACTTCCCCCCACTTCACCAAAAGCCAAACCTCTCTGTCCCATGCTAGTGAGGGGGCAAGGTGAAGGGAGAGATAAGGTCTGCCAAGAATTATTTCCCAGAGAAAAAGCCTGAGCAGGGAACAATTAGAATGTTGCCTTCTTCATCTGAGAAACTGAATTATCTAGAGTCACTTCCCACCCACAACCCATTAGAGGAGTTAAGATCTATGGGATACAAACTCCCCTTTATCCTCAGAGTCTGGCTTGTGTGAAAAGATAGGAGTTATCTGATCCCAAATTACACTGAAGGACCCCCTAATTTATTATAATGGCTGAAGGACCTGGGATGCTACCTACTCACACTTCCCCTCCCCCAGACTCAGTTCAGTGCTCTCTGCCTTCGGGAAACTGGTCCTGACCCGCCCTGCCCACTCCTGGCTCCAGAGTCTGCACTCTGTGCACCATATTCCTTTGTACTTGCCTGCAGGTAGCCTCTGATGGCTGCCACCATCTAAGTGGACCCCAGGGGCAAAGCTGTGTCTTCTCCATTCAGGCCACCATGAGCACCAAGGACAATGCACAGCATTAAGTTTGAGAATATGCTTGGCCAAAGTCCCGGGACCGTGGCAGGTCATCGGACAGATGAGACAGACTAGGCGGGAGCCCTGCACATACGACTTTGAACAAATGCAGCCTCACCTTGGTCTGGTACAGCGCCTCGGCCTCAGCCTTGCTCTTCAGGGCGATGTCCTCGTACTGGGCACGGACCTCAGCGATGATGCTGTCCAGGTCCAGGCTCCGGTTGTTGTCCATGGACAGGATGACAGATGTGTCACTGATGTGGGACTGCATCTGAGCAATCTCCTGCAGGGGAGACAAGGAAGCATAAAACACCTTTTGCGACCAGAGGAAGGTGCCAAGGTGATAGCCACATCCCAACAAGATGGCTCCAGACCACCCCAAACAGGTGCGAGCTGCAGTCCTCAAAGCTTGTGAGAATGGAGCTCACCAGTTCAAGTTTCAATACCATGTTAGAAAACTGCTGAATGGGTTTGAAGCAGACCAAAGAGAAGACAGCTCAGATGTCTGTCACCTGAGATATGGGGAAGGTAGAGAGAAATAGCCTGGCCAACATGAGATGGCCACTCAGGACACGAGAGTGCACAGATGCTTGCCCAATAGGTTAAGGCTGAAACACAGATGTTCACAAAGAACAAAAGAGAAATGTTGTGAGAAGTTCCCACCTCCTTGGGACTCCTGTCCAAGACTCCAGGAAACATCCCAAGCAGCAAGATGACAAGCAGGAACAAGCATATGCTGGGCTGAGGTTTAATGGAAACCCTATAAGGACCCACAGCCTTCTGAAAGATGTGAGAGTAGGACATCTGGAGCCAGGCGGGGACTGATGGGACACCAAGATAGACCATCACTTCTGCCTTAGATCCCCAAAGCTCCTAGCAACCGACTGCTGGTGATCCCTGGACTCTTAGTTACTGAATATGGTAACTCTTCATCACAAGTCTGTCCTTCCAAAAGACAGGTCGGGGAGGGATGTCTTACCCCCTCATACAGGCACTTGAAAAACTTGATTTCTTCCTCCAGGGCATCCACCTTGGCCTGTAGCTCCACCTTGCTCATGTAAGCTGCATCCACATCCTGAGGAGAGTTCAGAGGCCCCTTGACATCTTCTTTCTTTAACCTCACACCAGCCTCTCCCATGAAATGCCACCCAGTGCCCAACTCTGTGACTTGTCGCTCCAGGAAAAGTCGCAAGACTCATTCCTGCCAGGACTCACTAGCAAACCTCCGGCAGGTTCCTCAGGCCTCTGGAACTCCTTCAGCCTCTTTCTCCAAAGAAGGCCTAAAAGCCCACCCTCCACTCAGCAGTCAGTGGGTGGCCACAGCCACAAAGATTTGCCAGAGACAAGCAGAGTGGGGACCTCAGCCCCTCCAAGGGACTGTCCTTCGCCCCAGCACAGTGGGCCTGAGCTGGGCACTGACTGTCCACAGCTAGATTCCTGTCTCTTAAAAAAACAAGGAATTGATAAATGAGCTGTGCTAGGCAACCGTCAGGTCAGCAAGCCCTCCCTCCCCTCCTCGGGCTCATCGGCACCAGACCCTTCCAAGCGGAGCACAGGCCTCCATCCCTCCTCCGCTCCTGCCGCTAGAGGACCAAGGGCCCGGCACCTCCCTCACCTTCTTGAGCACTACAAATTCATTCTCTGCAGTTGTGCGCTTGTTTATTTCCTCTTCGTACCTGCAGGAAATGAACCGGTGAGCAGATATGTGTCTATGTCTGTGTGTACGTGTGTCTGTGTGTTCTCACTGACAAACAAGAAAAGAGAGACTCATATTACAGATCCTTTTAACAGGTCGGGAGCATTTGCAACAGTCCCAGCTCAGTAGGCCTGTTTAGCTCAGTTGTTGGCAGCCTCTGGGGCCTGATGATGGGATGGTCTGGATTTCCTCTGATCCCTGTGGAGTGAGGAGGCTCTTCCTCCTCTCACTCAGCACCCAAATCCCAGGAGAACACGGCTGCCCCCTTCAGCCATGCTTCTCGAAACCTGCTGCCTGGCAGCCCTACCAACTGCACTCTACCCCAAGGCAGGGGTCCCAAGGAAGCCAGAGCTGTCTCCCAGGACAAGAAGGAACATGGCTCAGAGATCCAGGGCCTCAGGGAAATGAGAGGGGAAGCTCAGCAGGAGTCAACCTCCTTCCCTGAAGGGGGTTTCCTTACAACTCAGCACACTGGGTGAGCATAGGAACTGAGTGGTTGTGCCACACACAGACACACACACACACAGAGGGGCTCTCAAGTGAGGAGTAAGAAGGAACTGGCCAAGGAGGGGAAACCTGGGCATTGCACAAGGCCCTGACACTGCTGCCTACCCCACCCAGTTGCCCATCAAAGGCTCTCATCTTGCCTGGGCAGATGAGCTCGACTGGGTTCTTCTGCCCAACTTCAGGCCCCCTGAGCCCACAGGGCAATGTCCCAGTGCCTGCTGGGAAAACCCAGCCCCCGCAGGTGGCTAGCCTGGCTATAGTGTCCCTGCTTACCTCTTCTTGTAGTCCTCCACCACGTCCCGCATGCTCCTCAGCTCCGAGTCCAGCCTCACCCTGTCCCCAGACAATGTCTCCAGCTGCTTCCGCAGGCCGCTGATGTGGCCCTCGTAAATGAACTCCAGGTTCTTTCTGCAGTTGTTCAGGTCCAGCTGCTGCAGCAGTTCCCACTTGGTCTCCAGCACCTGGTTCTGCTGCTCCAGGAAGCGCACCTAGAACCCAAACCAACAGCCACCTGGAACCCAGTCGGCAGACAGTCAGCTTAGGTTTTCCTTTTGTGGGCAGGAACTGTGCTATCTTACGCTATAGTGGCTTAAAAAGTGACCCCTTAAAAATGCCACTCGAGCCCCTCCCACCTGAGGACCCCAAGTCCCACAGAGGCCCTCACTCTGGGGACAGCCCATAAGATCAGGAAGGACCCCAACATCTCCTTTCTTTCTCCGTCTGTCAAGATCTTGACTTCCTGTCTCCTCTCTACCTGCCTATATCTGCCTGGATCCATGTCTTCTTCGACAAGGGCTGCCTCCCTGAGGCCTGTCCTTAGACGCCGGGCCAGCACATCCTGGCCTCTGCTTTGGGACCACTGGCTGGGCCTGCAATCTGCTCACTGTGTCTCTGTTCATGGCCTCTCCTAGTCCAACCAGAAGGCAGATGCTCTGCCCATCTGAGGTCCTCGATCCACCTCTAACTTTCAGGCCAGATCTCTGTTCTCGATCACAGCATTTCTCCAAAGGGAAAATGAGCATTCTCCAGTTGCAATCCACAAATATCATGTCATTCTCTTACGTAAAACTCTCTAGTGGTTCCATGTCACCTACAGGGTCAAGTCCATACTTTTCATTGTCCTCTTCACAATGTGCTCAATGTACCTTTCTCCCCTCCTCTACTCAACACGCACAAACTTGAAGGCTCCCCATCCCAGACAAGTCCTATTATGTTGTCCATATTCTGTGTCCCTAGATTGCCTTTGCTCGTCTCCATCTAGAAAACTCCTATTCATACTTCACCACCCTAACTCACTATCCCCCACCCCCATGAACTTCCCTAGTCTCTAAGTTCAAGAAATATCTATTCTCCAAACCCTCTTACCACTTCATTTGATAACCTCAGGGTGCATCAGAATTACCTAGAAGACTTGTCAAAATGCAGATTGCTGGGCCCCACACCAGCACTTTTGTTTCAGTGGGTCTGTAGTGGATCCGAGAGTGTGTATTTCTAACAAGTAGATGTTTCTGGCTCAGGGACCACTTTTGAGAACCACTGCCCTGGTGGCTCCTGTGGTCACATCTACCTCATCTCATAGGCTAGGTGTGTTCTATACTGCGTCTTTCATTCCACCCGAGTCTGTGCTGGGCTGGGTCCCCTGAGAGGAAGAGCTGGGCTGGGCTCCCTGGAATCCCAGACATCCAGCCTGTCATAGCCCTCTCCTCCACCTGGCTTCTAAGTCTCACAGAAGACCACCCTCCTGCTTCTCTTTCTGGAGGCCACTTTTTCTGCCTGCCAGACACCTTCCCAGATGAAGCTTTCTAGCTCCTCTCGCTCCTCTGGCCCCTGTCCCTCAGCTGTGGTGTCCAAGGCATTGTCCAGTTCCTCTCTGCTCTGTCCTGAGCTGTGTCAGTATCCTGGGAAGGTGACCCACCTTCTTCTGCTCGAGGCAAGAAGCCCCATAGGGGCAGGAAAGGTAGAGGAAGGACAGAGGCGCCACGTTCAGCTTTCGCTGTAAAGTCCCACCTTGTCGATGAAGGAGGCGAACTTGTTGTTCAGCACCTTGATCTGTTCCCGCTCCTGGGTGCGCACCTTCTGGATCTCGGGGTCCAGCTCCACATTGAGCGGGGCCAGGAGGCTCTTATTGACAGTGACCTGGTGGATGCCTCCAGGCAGGAACATGGATGGAGACAAGGGGCCCAGGGCGGCATTGCCAAACATGCTGCCAGCAAAGCCAGTGGCCCGACCCCGGCCAAACCCATAGCCCCCTGCCCGCCCGGGGCCGCTGGCCACATTGAAGGGGAGGCTCCGGGTGCCCCCCACACTGTAGAGACTCCGACTGCCAAAGCCCCCACTAAGCCCTTTGGCCCCTGCCCGGAAGGAGGACGAGCTGCCCGCAGAGAGCACTGCAGAGCAGCCACTGAAGCTCCCCTTGGTGATAGCTCCTGGCTTGCAGGTGAATTGGCGGCTCATGGTGGGAAGGCAGAGAGCTGGGAGAAGATGTTAATCCTTAGCCAAGATGCTAATCCCCAGCCTCTGCTCTCGGCCTCCCCATTTATAGGGCTCAGGGGAGAGCCACTGCCCTAATTTATGGGTTTAGTTTGCCTGGGAGCAAGAAATTATTTTCATCCAGAAAAATCAGAGACACTAGGTAAATAATTTAAAAACCCCGGAAGTGCTGGGCTTGCAAACCTTGCTAGTATAATTGCATCTTATCTAATTAACGTGGGCTAAATTAT
This sequence comes from Hystrix cristata, assembly GCA_004026905.1. Taxonomy (NCBI): domain Eukaryota; kingdom Metazoa; phylum Chordata; class Mammalia; order Rodentia; family Hystricidae; genus Hystrix; species Hystrix cristata. The sequence continues at coordinate 151,171 of PVJO010001258.1, read as the reverse complement.
CCCTAGAAAGATCTTACCTGGGGAGTTTGTCACAGCCTCAACTATCCTTCCCCAAGGCGTGGTGGGGGCTGGGATTGCCAAGAGGAGACCTTTAATTGACAGGATCGTCTGTGAGAAATCTCACAGCTGTGCCGGCATCAGATAGGCTACTAATAGGGCCGGGACCCTGGCCAGCCGCTTTAATGTGGTTAAGAAGAGAGTCCTGTGGCCAGGCTTCCCAGGGTTCCTGGAGACAGTTCTCAGGGCTGCCCCAGGGCCATGGGTGAGAAGCCCACCAGGAATCCAGGCCAAGCCCACTGGCTGAGAGCCTCCTTCTATCCTTTCCAGGTCTCCTGTACCAGCCAGGTTGCCTGCTCACCTTCATCTACACATGCTAATTTCTACCCTTACTCTTGAACTTGAAATGATGGTCACTGCCACCAATTACAGTGGCTAACACTGGTACAACACCAACACTTTACAGTGTCGAAAGGGTACCTGCACACATGTCTTAGTTACTTTTCTCTCGCTGAGACAAAACACCAGACACCCAAAGTTAGGGGAAGAAAGGTTTATTTAGCTCACAGTTTGTAGAGGTTTCAGTCCACAACCAGCTGGGTCCAAGGCAGGGTGGCCTGGCAGACAGGCAGAAGGCAGCAAGGTAAGCAAGGAATGCAAGCAAGGGGGCTAACCAGCTTCTTCCTGTATCTTATATCTTATCCAGATTGCCTGGCTTTAGGGTGGGCAGTACTCCCACGCTTAATCCTAATACCCTTAATCCTAGCATCACATCCTTGATCCCAGCAGAACCATGACAAATGGATCAGTGGACTAATTTAGTAATCACACAGTCTAGATCCAGCTACCTCTTACCACATGAGGCTTTGGGGGGACATCTAGACACAACCATAACAACATGGAGCCAAACCACTTAGTCTGCCTGAAGAAGAGTGGTGACAATCTACATTTCACAAATGGCGAAACTGAGGCTCAGAGAGTTGAGAATGTCAATCTTTCAGCAAACATTTAGTGAGCTCTTTCTTTGTAGGAATTCCAGAGGAGAGAAATAGCCAAAAACCACAGGCCTTGGTCTTGAGGCCTCTCACTCCACATTTACAACCATACGGTCCTTACTCATTTCCGTCCAGTCTGCCAGCCAGCCCTCCTTTATCTACTCACTCAACAAACTTCTGTGGAAGATGGACCCTACCCCAGTACTGTGCTAGGTTCTGGAGCGCTGAACTAAGAAGACCAAGACCTAGCTCAGAATTCTAGGCAAACATTCGACTCTATTAGACCCTCAATATTGTCAAAGAATGACTCAAATCTTTCACAACTCCCAAATCTCAGATATACCCATAGTATACAATTTTCTCCATTAAAATGCAATTATTTCACTAACTGAGTGCTTGAATGAACACTTTGCCAGTCTCTCATTTATTTTTATCTACTAAGGTTAGGGTACGCCCCTAATACTGTTAGCAGCAGTTGTCAAACAGTTGCCAGAGCAGGTGTGAGCACCGTGGAACACTTGGTTAGATTGACACCATAAAAGATCAGGGCCTGGGCTGGGGATTTAGCTCAGTGGTTAGAGTGCTGGCCTTGCAAGCACAAGGCCCTGAGTTCGATCCCCAGCACCAAAAAAAATAAAATAAAATAAAAAGATCAGGGCCAAAGACTGCACATTCCTCCTAGCAGGGAGACCTCCAGGCTTTCAGCCCTAAGCTGCAGCCAGGCTTCTCACTGATCTGAACTCCTCACTGCCCATGACAGAACCAGTGTCTCCAGAAGTCCCACTTTGAGATCTGGACATTCAGGGGTTCCAGCAGCTCCTGAATACCCTGCAGTCCTGGACACAGTTGCATTTGCTGCACAGGATCCTCCTGTTGAAGAGACTCTACCCCCAGAGCTGAGCCAGATCCGGATGCACCAGAAGCCAAGACTCTGCTTGACGCCAGCGCTACAGGAGACAGAGAGGGAGGCTTGGGGCAGCTCTGGAGCCCAGCGATCCTTCGTGTCACTGAATATACATCTCATGTCACTGAGCGGCATCTTCCTAAATCATAAGGGAACAATGGCCACCAATGCCGGGATCCCCCACAGCCACCATCCACCTGGGCCATCATCTACCACCAAACTGAAGGTCCTGAAGGCAGGGGCTCCACTTCTTCCACCTGGAGGCAAGCATGAGACCCCACGTGACAGGACCCTTGTGGCTCCTGTAACCCCCTTCATAGGGTCATGAGACAAGAGGTGACCTGCCCAAGGCCACACAGCCAGTCCCTGCAGATGAGCTCAAGATCCAAGGACCCCAGCCTGCAAGCTGAAGGCTCCTCCTCCCTTTCTTTTAGAAAACTGGGGTGACACCAGACTCATTAGGAAAGGAGACGCCCTGACTACTTACAGCAGTTCACACTGTCTGTGATGTCTCCAGATAGCCTGTTGGCACAGAAACAATCAAAATAATCAGCAAAGTCTGACTGGGGTTCCAAAGAGCAGACTCCCCAGGCCTGATCCCTGATTTAGTCTCACTCTGGGAATTGCGTCTGTTCTTGCTGGGAGTAGCTGGGGCAGCTACTCACTGTATCCCGTCCATGCCCAGCCCACTACTCAGTGCTACTGCTCTGGTACTTGCCACCTCCCGTAACTCTCCAGGCCCCCCATCCCACACGCCTCTCCAGCCTTTCCCCAGCCCCAGATCAGGTCACGCATGCCTGCACTGGGTGAAGCTAAAGAAAATGATACCTTTTCTCCTAGTCCTTCTCAATGGCTGGGAACTGTCCCCCATGTTCCGCTGTTGTCCAAGAGAGGAAAATCTTAGAGAAGGGAAGGCCCACAGCATATAGGGCCAGGACCAGTGCTCAGCACAGGCACCCTGGACCGCCACAGAGAGAAACTCGGGTGACATTTCAGGAATGAATGGGTTAGTCATCTGTGCCGTCATACAGATGGGAAGGTTGACCCAGAGTCCTACTGGTGGCTGAGTATAGGGAGGATGATCACTCATCTGTCCCCTCTGGGTGACCCACCCACGCTCCTCAGCTTTCAGCAGATCACAGTAAATGATGATGTCCACATCCACAGCCAGCCAGGCTCCCAGCAGCTCCTGGTAGTCACACGGCAGCCAGGCCAGGTCCTCTTCGGTCCACAACAGGACAGCCTGCACCTGGGCCAGATTGTCCTGGGCATCTTGGAGAACTGCTTCCCTACTGCTCCCCCTCCAGGATGGCATCCTACAGGGCAACACTCTGCCAAGTACAACAGCAGGCAATGGCTGGCGCATGGAGATACCTACCCACCTACTCTGCATCTGCCTCTGCACACCTTGCCTGTGTCTCGCCCCTCAAATAGCAGAGCTAAGCAACCTCTGTCACAGCATGCAGGGAATCAGCACCAAACTGGAATCACTTGTCACTCTTGCCAGTTCATCAGGGACTTCTCGAGTCCACTGTGGCCTTCCCCTGGGGTTGAGCTCTGTGACTCCCTGTTTCAGGCGTGCCTCCTGGAGTAGCAGAACCAGGTGCTGGGTACCAAGCAGGAGCTGCTATAGCAGCTGGATGCAAGTGCCTGACCAGCCTGAGCCTGTATTTGAGGATCACCTTAGCAGACAGGTGGACCAGTTGTCAGCAGACCAGACTAGGAAAAAGCAGAGCTTAAAAACTCCTAGGACTCTATGGAGGAATATAAGCAGTAGTGAGCAAGCTAGGAGATGCTCAAACAATTGGCATTAAGTCGGAATAAGTATGCCTGCCAGTCTAGGTATAAACTAAGTGCAATGGCCTAGAATTGTCCTCTTTCCAGGAATCCTTTAGATCCCTTTCTGTTGTTTTCTTCTTGGGACTTTGTTTCAGAAGCATAGGCTATCAGGAAAAAGAGACTACCTTTAGATGTGCCAGTCTTATTTATTAAATCCCACCAGATATGAAACAGCAATCGACCTCCAGACAAATGCCAACCATGACTGTAGTGCTGAAGAAGGTGAAAGACAGCTGGCTTTACCACCACCACCCTTGCCCTAATCCTGCAGTTCTTAACCTTCAGAGAATATTTGTAGCTTGGGAAACTAAGAGTGAAGAACAGCCAGGAGGAACGCTCAGAGTCACTCAGGGTGCTTCTTTGTGGGAGCCTCCCCCTCTTCCTCAGTTCCCCAAGTGGCCCGGGGGCTCTCAGGGAGCTCAGACCCCAAACTAAGAGCCAGGGCCTCTCTATCTATATGGATCAAGATTTTTCTTGACACAGTGAACATACACACACACAAAAAGTAAAAATACAAGAAGGACAAATTACAGTCATCTGTAGGAAACTGGATGGATCTGGAAAACAATGCTGAGTAAAATAAACCAGACACGCAAGCTTGATGCTGTATGGTATCCCTCATTTGAGTGAGGCAAAGTGCAAACAAAGAAAATTATAAAAGAGGATACAGAGAGACAAGGGGACAGATCTCGTCCAATAGGGAAAGGGTCCAAGGGAACAAGAGGGGAAGGGGGAAGGGAATGGGAATTCAGAGGCACAAAAATATGCCGAATACAGGAACCTAATAACCCAAATTAAAAAAAAAACAAAAACAAAAACAAAAAACGAATTCACTTCAATACCAATAGGAGGTGTCTAGGATATTACAATAACACACAGAGTATGTACTACAGTTAACTGTATGCAGTTGCAACTTAATACTGCATCTATGTGTTTGTTTGCATTGTTTGTTGTTACATGCAAGTGGAACCATGTATTATGGTCTGTAAATTTGCATAAATTTGGATGTTTTAATTTTTATAATAAAAAGTATAGGTATACTTGATTAAAAAATACAAGAATACTTTGACTAGTAAATTTCTTGGGATTTCATACATAGACAATCACATAATATATGTTTTTGTTTTTGTTTTTGTTTTGTTTTGTTTTGAGACAGGGTCTTGCTATGTAGTTCAGGCTGGCCTTGAACTCACTATGTAGCCCAACCTGGCCTTGAACCCATGCAATCCTCCGACCTCATCCTCCAAATACTGGGATTACAGGGATGTGCCACCATGCCCAGCAAAAATCACATAATGAATGAATAAAATCAGTCTTGTTTCCTCCAATCTGAATGTTTGTTATTTCTTTCTTTTTTTTTTTTTGCACTATTTGGGAATTCTAGTACAACACTTGTAATAGTCAGATGGTGCACACCATCTATGCACTGAAAACCTGAAAGATGCAATCAAGGGCCAGGAGCCCACAGCAATGTCTTGTGTACGTCCATGTCTGCACTAAAAGGCTGAAGAAATCTATACTGGAGCCAGGATACGATGCTCGCAGCAGAGATGAAGACTGGAGCTCCCCTGAAGTGAACAGCAGCCATCCTCTTATGACAGCAAGGCCCAGAGCTCCTTCTATGATGAAAAACAGCCAAGTTCCCTTTGGGAGAACCAGCCACAACAGAATTTCTCCTGGGAAACACCTGGCTCCTATCTTGGCTCCTGTTCTCCTTTATGTTGTGTCGGCAACAATCCTTGGGTGGATCCTCTACACTCAGAACCACACCAACTCATTCCTGCTCAAGGTGACCGCCATAAATCCACCACAATCCACCCTGGTCAACTTGACAACCAAACATATTTCTTTAAACCATAGTCTCCAGTAGCAGATTTGAGGACAGTCTATTCAGATTTATATTAACAATACAATTCTTACTGTACTCATTCCCATGTCAGAAACAAATATTCAAAGGATTCTCAACACTAATTACAAACAGGTATACAAGAATTAGAAATATACATACAGATATACAACAACTCTATCTCTCTGGCTTGTTAAAAAATAAATTGTTTACAAAGTGCAATATATCTACATAGTATATCTGCATTAAAAAATATGGCTTCAAATTTTCAAACTCTTTTGGTTTCCATTAGCTTTAACAACAGAGTATGACAATGCTAAGAAACACCCCCAAAGGATCTCCTGCACCCCAAATACATTCTTCCCTTCTGGTAAAAGGCATAGGGTCATTTTTCCATTGTCCTGTTTCCCCTCCACAACCACCTTCTCCTCCGTTCATCCTTGCAGTCCACATCTCTCCTCTGGCCAAACACTTTAAGTCACCCTGCTGACTCTCACTCTTGATTTTCAACATAGATCCGGCCAAAAGCCCTCAACAGTAACTATGATATCGTCCCAAAACCAGACTGCACTGAAATTTTTCTGCCACCCAGGCAATAGGGCTAAACACAAGCAAAATGCAGACCAACTTCTGCCAAAATCCCATATGCCGCCTGGGATCCAGCAGCCACTGCAGTCTTTCTCGACAGAGGCCTCCCAAGCCTCATCCTAACCGGCAGCATTTCCATCAGGTATTCTGGTTTTCTACACTCTGACCAGAGTCTCTCATATAGTAAGTTTAGAGCGTTCCAGGGCTGCCTCTTTGGCTGGTCTCTCAAAACCTTTCCAAATTAATTCCAAAGGCTTTTAAGCCACATGGCCAGGCAACATCTCAGCAAGGACCCCACTTCTACACCAAAGAGGAATAATGCTTGTTTCCAGTCTTGTTACCTATAAGTTTTTCTAGATGCCTTTTATCAAGCTAAGGACATCACCATCACCACTGTCCCCTGGAAGAGACTTACTTTAAGGAACCGACTCATGTGATTCTGGAGACTCAGCGACCTAGCCCAATCGAATGTCCCAAGACAGAGTGCTGTGGGACCCAGAAGATCAAGTGCCAAGTGCGTCTGCTGGAGAATCGTCCGGGATGTTCCGGCCAACTCCTAGTGTGCTCAGTGTTGCTTTTTGGTTTGTTCGTTCTCACAATAAATGTATGTTATTTCGTTGAGTGTTTTTGCATCTATTCAGAAAGTCATGTGTGTTTTACGCTACTATGTGTCAGTGTGCTGAATAGAGTGATTGCTTCCTGAATATTGAGCCTTTCCTTTCCAAGACAAACCTCACAACCATGATGTATTATAATTTTTACAGATCTCTACATTACATTTGCTCATACCTTGTTGAGAATTTTTGAATCCATGTTCTCGAGAGATACAGATCTTTAGTTTATTTGGAACATCTTTGTATACTGTTACTACCAGGGTAATGCTGGCCTTATAAAACAAGGTGGAAAACATTCCTTCTATCTTCTGGAAAAGGTTATGTAGAATTGTTATTATTTCTTATTTAATTCCATATGTTTTTCAGTGCCTGGATGTGAAGTCATCTCATCCACCAACACTTCTCAGTCCCGCAATATTCTCTATAACTTACAATAACAATAAATGCCATAATAGTAAAGATAAGCGCCCAATAATGTACATAATAATAAGTGTATGCTTGCAAAGGCACAGGCCTTACAGAATAAACATTTATCCTTTATTATTGTACATAACAGTCCCATGAGAAGATATTGTCATTAATGTTTTACAAACAGGAAATCAAGGCTGGTGATGAATTAACTTGTTCAAGGCCACATATTCTCTTATCTGATCACCAGTTTTTCACTGAGCACCTACTAAATTTCAAGGTGCCAGGAGATGAATCTGCCATACACCCTGTTCCATAACTGCTGTATCAATACTTTACAAAGTGCGGCTCTTCATCACAGGCCTCAGAAGTGGCCAAGAGCTTGTTATAATGCAGATTTCCAGGTTCTATTCCAATCCTCTGTGGCAGAAATTGGAGAAGGGAGGGTAGAACCAAGAATGCACATTACTAATAAATGCAAGGATGATTTTAGTGCACATTACAGATCCCAGAGCAGCTCTGAATTATATTCTGCCTTGTAAGCAGAGCTGTTTGTAAGTTTCTCATCCATCCACACATGGGCCTTAAGGTCCCTGCAGGATGCACTGTTACGTGTCCCCATGTCACCTAGGGCAGTCCCTTGCCTCAGTCATGGTCTATCAGACTTGCACTGAACCAGAATAGAAACAATTTGGAGTTTTCTTGCCATGTGCATCCTCACACAGCGTTTCTATGCCTCTTCTCTGACCCTGTGTCCCAAATGCTCATAGGCCAGAGTCTGGAAGAAGCACAGACCAATTCTTGCCATCAGAGCTGGAAGGATCTGGACTGACCACCTCATTCCACCCCCATAAAGTGACAACAGAAATTAAGCTTTGGGAAGAGCAACCACTTGTTCAATGTCACAGAACAGGATCCCCAAAGTCGAAGGTCAGCATTTAAGCCCCTTACTCCCAGGACGAGGCCTTCTCCACTTCAAAGCCCACACCTTTCTCATAGAGGTGCCCTGGGGAACGGTGCTTCTGTGTACATAGCCCCTCTTGTGACTCTGCTTTCTGAGTCCTGTGGTCTGTTTAAGGGCCAGCCCCCCCGCCCCCATACAACCCCTTCCCAGGCTGCACCCTGACTTCTACAAGCCTTTCCACCTGGCTTAGGCCTGGGCAGTTCTAGAGGCCCTGCTTAGATCAGCCGATCGCCTGAGAGTGCTCAGCCTCCTGTGCTGTCGCTTTGCGAGCAGAAGCACTTGGGACCCCTTCTGCCAGCACCCTCAGCCTGAGCCCTAGCTGGTCTGTGACACAGATAGCACCTGCTCTCTATGAGACCTACCCACTGCATTTCTAAAAGCTACACCTGTATCCTCAGGGGGACAGGAAGAGGATCACAGGCTCAAACAGGCCTTACCAAGGTCTCAAAGTTGGAGTGGAATAAGAAACAAAAAGGATTCTCAGGAACTTTTTGCTGAGTTGTCTAAAGCCTCATCTGCTGAATCTGAACACTACAACATATCCTGGCCCCAGCCAAGCCGCCAACCCCCCTTTGGGCAACTCTGGCTGGCCCAATACCAATCCCTGCCCAACCATTCCCAGCGAGATCCCTGGGAGCCCGAGGTGGGTAACAAGGCCTTTTGGGGGAAGGGACTGAAATCAACTCCACACCCACAGGAGAAGGCCACCCTGATTGGGATGTATAAGGACAGGGGCTCTAGGGAGCCCTGGATCAGGGAAGAAAGGTTCTTTATTTGCTGAGTGTGATGGGACTACTCTGCTATGAAAATAGAAGTCTATTATTATGGAGCCATCTCAGAGTCCTCCAGACACTTCCCCGGCAATCCGTTCAGAGGCACCCGGAGCATCCAGTGAGTGCATGCCTGCAGGAATTGGGAGACCTGTGCGGAACTAGGAGCCCCTGGTTTATGCTGGGCTGAGAGAACTCTGCCTGGGAAGTTCAGAGCTACGAGATACTGGGTGGGTGTTCAGGGGCCCAGGTGATTTGCCCTGAAAAGAAGTGGCCCACAGAGCAAAGCTTTGTCAGAGAGGAGTGTAGTGAATGGGGAAATGTTCTCAAGAGCATTGCTTCTTTCCAAAAGGAGAATATTCCTTAAATTCCCATGTCTACTGCCTGGCCAATATTTTCTGAGAACATCACACTCAGCCCAGACTCCAGGGCCAGCTTCACCTCCTTCCTTCCAGGAACATCCTAGACTCCTTGGAGGCCAGCCCTCCTCAGGGAGCCCCTCTTTTAATCAAGTCGAAATCTGTTTCCTCTGTGGCAACTCACTTCCACCATGGCCTGACATAAAACAAGCATCACATGACATGAGTTGCAAATGAAGTTTATTATGCAGACACCCAGACCACAGCACTCAAAGCAGAGTTGACGAGAGGGGCTATGTACACAGAAGTGTGGTTCCTTGGGGCACCTCCATGAGAAAGATGTGGGCTTTGAGATGGCATCTGTGGGCTGCCCTGGGGTCCTCAATAGAATATCCCTTGGAAGAGGACTCCCACGTGGGAAAAGCAAGGAGGCAGGGGGACCAGGAGTGGAGCATGCCTGGAAGACAAACCTGGACAATGCAGATTCATCCCCTAGAAAACAATGGGTGTCACTCTCTCTAACTACAGTAATTGGTTTGGAAAGGAGATCTTTCAAAACTGTATACGAGTATCCCTTTCCCCCAACTGCCATCATAGGTGGATGACATATTTGTCTTGCTGTCAGTTAGAGGTACAGAAATAGGTTTCTACATTCTGGAGTGGAAGCACTGGGAGAGGACCCTGTCTTTATCTAAAAGAGAAGGGCACGCCAGAACCTGAGCCAGAACCACCCTTTTCAGAGCTAGAAACTCCCCCTCCAGAGACAGAGCCTCCTCTGGAACCACCTCCAGAGCTGAATCCTCCTCCAGATCTGGAACCTCCCCTGGAGCCTCTAGAGCTGAATCCTCCAGAGCTGGAACCTCCTCCAGAGCTGAATCCTCCTCCAGACCTGGACCCTCCTCCAGAGCCACCACCAGAGCCATATCCACCTCCAGAACCAGAGCCTCCTCTGTAGCCACCTCCAGAGCTGTGTTTTCCTCCAGAACTACTGCCAGAGCCATATCCTCCTCCAGAGCTAGAGCCTCCTCTGGAACCGCCAAAACCAGAGCCTCCTCCAGAGCCCGACCTTCTGCCTCCAGAGCCATAATTGCTACTTCCAGAGCTATATCCTCTTCCTCCATAACTGGACTCTCTGCCTCCAGAACCTTGGCCTCCAAAGCCAGTCTGGGATGCCACATTTGAAGAGGTGGTGCTGCTCGTCACTGCTGCAGGAGAGATAGTGTTACTACAGAAGTTCTAACTACTCTGCCCACCTCTACCCGACACTGCCACATACAACAGGACTATGTCGCACTACTTACACACAGTCACATTGTCACTGAGTTCTCCAGACATCCTGTCAAGGAGAGAAAGAAGAGAACTTGTAGCAGGCAGGTAGACACTGCATGCATCATGTTTTATGACTTCCACCTCCAAGAGTGCAGATTAGCCACCGCAGTCAGCCTCTGGGCCCTTACATCTCCCATCTTCTTCTATGCTGCCTGATGCTAAAGATGACGACAGACTGCACACTTATATGCACAGCTGGGCTTCTCAATCCATCTCACGTTTTTGCTTATATTAAAATGATCCATCATGACTGATCAGTGAATTCACTTCTGACTTCACAAGACATTTATTTAAGTCCATCTTAGGAATCTGTTATTCGCAATCCATACCCCCTTCAAAATTTTTAAATGAGGTTCCACTGTGAACATTCAATTCAGAAGAACTACAACTCTGTAGCCTGCCTGTTCCTCTCTCCTTCCCCTTCCTCTGCTCCTCTGGAGCCTTTCTTGCTCCCTATTACAAGCTGGGGACACAGGTATCCCCTCTCAGGCAGACACAGAAAAAGCTGCTCCATTTGTGGATGCCCCAGGGTGGCTTTTCCCCGGTTGCTTCCCCCATTGTTTCAGCCATATAAAGTCACCAAGTGTGCTAATAATACCAACAAAGTTTTCAGACTACAGAGGAAGCAAGGGGCCTCTTTTGGAAGATTTGAAATTGGTTGATGGTCACTCTTGAAACCTGCAAGGAATCATGTCTGCACCTACTGGGATTAGCACTGCCCAGACGTCAGCACATTCCAACACCATATTTCCCATTCTGGGTCACACCATGAAGGCAGAGGAGGCCACGTACCTTGGGACTTAGAGATCACATTTCAGATTGTCCAGAATCACTCTATTTTCACATGATTTTGTTTTCTCTTTCAGAAAAGACTAGTATATATAACTTATTGCCTGGTTTACTTGGTTTCGAAAGGCCTCGTTAGTCGTTCCACACTGATAAATGTACAGCTCTACACTAATGCTCTGTGTCCTGAGTTGCTCCATGGGAAACGTCGCGAGTGCATGCTGTCAGCCGCCATAGATGCTGCCCCACCCTACAATTTGCCTGCTGTCACTCCAGCCCTGGTTCCAGGAGAGAGAAGGAACAGACCTGGGCACCTTCTCCCCTCCAGCGCCCCTCACCTGCACTCCTCGCCCTCCAGCAGCTTGCGGTAGGTGGTGATCTCGAGGTCCAAGGCCAGCTTGACGTTCATGAGCTCCTGGTAGTCACGCAGCAGCCGGGCCAGATCCTCCTTGGCCTGCTGCAGGGCTTCCTCCAGGTCCGTGAGCTTGTCCTCGGCATCTTTGATGGCGCGCTCTCCACGCTGCTCGGCATCCGCGATGGCGTCTTGCACATTCTTACACTGTGAGAGGAGGAGGGAAGGTTTCTCTCTGTACAGTAAGTGGAGCCTGCCTGGCAGACAGGGACAGAGAGCAGAGGTGTTCAGTGTGGGAGGCCAGCATCACTACCGCCAGTAGTGCTGGACAGTCCTGGGGTTGATGAAAGTTGCAAATAACTATGCTGAGACTTGCTGCTGTCCCCGGGACATCTTCACACCTCCCTTTTGCCTGGGCCATAGATGCTTCCAAGGATGATCTTACTCCTCACAGCACAGGGCCAGGATCGTTATCCTACTTTATCGATGCAAATGAAGACATTCAATGCAGACTGCTTTGCAGAAATTCTCCTGCTTCTGGAGTCCACTTTACCAATCATTTTCTGCACTGAGGCTAACGTCCAGCCCCAGATCAGCTCCCTCAGGCGCTCAATGCCCACCTCGAACCCAGCCGGATGCTGCTCCAGGCCTGTGCCACCCACAAATGGGAAACTATGTCTGCAATCCACAGCAAGTCAGACTTGTGCTTTATTTGCTATTGCCCCTTTACTCGTATAGGCAAAAAGTGATCACAGTTCTTTCCTCTAGCTGACCCTTCTTTTAGAACGTCCCTTAGACCACTCAAAACATTGTTATAACTGTAAATTATGTTTAGCTGAAGGACATTGTTATCAATATAAGCTAGAACTTCTCATTTTCTCACACACACATACGACCACACATTCAGAGGTGTAACCATCCACTCCGCCCAAGCCCCCCTCAATCAGCAGATCTGGGTCCACTGTACAGACCAGGCCTCACCTGCTTCTTCACATGTGAGATCTCCCCTTGCAGTCTCTGGATTACGCGGTTCAGCTCACTGATCTCCATCTTGAGCTCTCTCAAACTGTCTCCGTGTTTCCCTGCAGTGACCTGCAGCTCCTCATACTGATAGGGGAAGAGGAAGGATCACAAGGGCCTCCAGCCTGGGAGAAAGTTGACTTCAGCTAAGGAAAGGCCGGCGACTGGCTGAAAGTGGCGGTCATACTACGGGAGGTGGGAGATCATCTCGCATCCCCCCACCCCGAGTGCTCGTGCCGTTCCCAATACTTTCTTGGGAGTGGTGCCCAATGTCATTGGCCAAACACATGGGTAATCTTACTGCACACATCCTGACTGAGGATGAAGCCCGGTTTGTCATGAGGAGCTGGAGCTGCCCCTGCTTCTCCTGTACTTGCCTTGCTGTGGTACAGGGTCTCAGCCTCAGCCTTGCTCTTCTGGGCAATATCCTCATACTGAGACTGAATCTCAGCAATGATGCCTTGCAGGTCCAGACTGCGGTTGTTGTCCATGGACAGGATGACATTGGTTTCAGTGATAGTCTGTCGCACTTGGGACAGCTCCTACAACACATAGTGAGATCTGGCTGTGACTTTCTGCCCACACCACATGCAGTGAGAAGGCCTCCCCACCCTGTGCTAGTGAAACGCACAGATACTCAGACTAAGCATTGCCCGAGTGGGACGAAAACTGGCATCATCATTATTCCACAGCCTCTCCCAAGATTGTCCTCAGAATTGGGGGCGAAGGGGGTCCAGTATTTCTGAGCCTACTACTTAGCAACCTTCACCGCTTACACCAGCAAGTGCCCCCAGAAAGCTGGTCCATGTCCATTTAATACCTTAAATTTTACATCCTATTTCAGAAATGATATGCGTGCCCTCAGTCCAGTGAGGTGGGTAGGACACAGTGTATTTTGGGCTGTGAAGCACCCAGGCCCTTTTTAAGGGGAAATAGTCCTGGAGGGGGGATGGAAGAAGGGGAAGTCTACCCAGTGTTTCCTCAATCTCACTTCCTGTGACATCAAAGAAGAAAACCTCCTCTCCCCCAAAGCCTGTGCTATACAAGCCTCCTGGTGGGCTAGAAGGATGGCTAGTGGAAGTCACCCCGTCTATAAACCCCATTCCTGCCACCTTTTCACCAAGTGAGTAGGAGTTGATGGGAAGTGTGGAAGTGTAGGTCTGCCCAGGAAAAGCCTCCTTACCGCCTCGTATAGCCTTCTCAGGAAGTCAATCTCCTGGGTCAGTGCTCTGAAGTCAGCCTCCAGAGTCACCTTAGTCAGGTAGCTATTGTCCACATCCTGCATGGAAGGTCAAGGGCCTCTGGTGAAATGTATGCCCCCTATCCTGCCTAGTGCCCCATAAGGGTGCCAGCTTCTCTGCCTCTCCCCTCCACCCAGTGCCTGTTGGCTGCTCTCCACCACTCCAGGCACCTCCAGAGGAGCCATATTCTGAGGGGGCCTCATATGGCATGCGGTCTACCTTCCATCTCGCTCCATGTGCACCACTCATGCCCCTTGCATGAGACCAAGCTTTTCCAACCAGTCTCACCCTCTTGCCTGATTCATAGTGTATTCCTTCAATGGGTACAATGGCCTCTGTGCCCTTCCAGAGTCCTCAACCCTCCCATCTTGTCTGTTCATCCAGCTTTGCCTGAGTTTTCTTGGACAATACACCAGTCCCTTGTAGGAAACAGGCTGAGAAGCCACGCTCAAAACTATGTCATCACAACCAACAGCAACTATCAGCAGGCATTCTAAGGGAAGTCCCATTTCGCCCCAGTCCTTTAGAAGAAAAATAAAGTGCTTTCTGTGTTTGCATTTTTTATGATCTAATATAGGCTTTCAGTGGGTGAGTGATGGTAGCGCTCTGCCAAATATGCAGAACATCTTGGAAGATCATCTTTAAAAGCTTGAACTGCAGAGACTCTTTTGCTCCAAGAGAAGCAGAGAGAGGCACGTCTCACCCCCTTCTCTGACTGCTGCTATGTGTACTCACTGTTTCATTCCAGCCTGCCTGTCTGGACACAATGGAATGTGACATGCCAGATTTCCACCCCAGCCATGGCATGCCCTTGCTCACCTTTTTAAGTGTCACAAAATCATTCTCAGCAGCTGTGCGCTTGTTAACTTCATCCTCAAACCTGTTGGGACCCAAATGATACAACAGTTAGATTAGTTCTGGGGTCTTGTTTTCTTTTCCTTTTACTACTGGATTCATCCCAAATGCCCCATTCTCCAGGCATATCAAACACTCTTTAAATGCCAAAATTCATACCCCAAATGAGGATGTATTTCTATAAGTTAACTCTGAAACATGTAAAAAAAAAATAGGATCTCTGAACATTTATGTCCTCTTTGTAAATAATCAACAAAGATGCAGCTGCAAACTCCCATTATCACCACAAATGCAAATGGTAGATGAGTGATTGGCTGGTTCTAATCAGTATCTATTTCCACTCAGGGTTTACTGGGCCACTTACTTTTTCTTATAATCCTCCACAAGACCCTGCACATTGTCCAGCTCTGAATCTTGTGTGGTTCTCTCCAAAGACAGCACATCCACCTGTTTCTGGAGCTGGCTGATGTAGGCATGGAAGATGGGCTCCAGGTTGATGGTGTGGGATCCCACATCCAGCTGCTGCAGCAGCTCCCATTTGGTCTGCAGCACCTGGTTCTGCTGCTCCAAGAAGCGCACCTGCCATGAGGGGAGTAAGAGCGCATAAGGCCCAGGCCACGGCAAGACACACCTGCACCGGGCAGCCCTGGTGCTGCTGGGGATGGAAGGCAGTCACAGAGCTCCCTCCACACCAGCCAGAAGGGGGCTGGAGAGCACCCAGCAGAGCTCCTGAGCTCTCTGCCTTCACACCTGGAAAGTTCTACAGATTCCTAACGCTACCACTGGCTCTCTCCACACACAGAACTCTCCTACTTCACACCCACTGCTTTGTTCACAGCTGCTCCCAAGACTCCAGGCCATTTCCCTCCCTGATCCTGGTTGCATCCCTGCCAAGGTCCCATAAATTCTGGGTCAAACCGAAAGCAGGTATCTGCTGGCACTGCAACCCGGGGTGCTGAGTACGAGTCCCAGAGGGCAGGGCTCCCTGGCTAATTTTTAAGAGCCCTGTAAATTCCTGCACAATTCAACCAAGACAGGTTTCTCTGCCTTGAAATAGAAGAAAGCCCAGTAACACCCTAAAGTGACACCATTAAAGACTTTATGGATCACAAAACTGAGAATGTTTCTCTTGAAGGCTAGAATTTCAAGCAGATATTTCAAATTCACTTCACAGAATTTAATAGAGTAATAACTTTCCAAGAAGGAAAAAACTACTGAGAAAGAAAGTATCTCACCAGACCCTTTCAAACCCTGCTGTCACATGGCCTATCCTGCTCAGCTCATTACCGGCCTGTGCCAATTTCTCCATAATTGTAAGTATTGTCTGCAACCTTAAGTATTGTCTATTTGGACTGAAAAATAAAATCAAAGAGACACGTGATTCCTAACTGCAGACTGTTGTGGAAACATCCTGCAAACCCAACATTTTTCCCATTTGGGATTTGCAAATAACCCAGGCTGCAATGACCACTCCAATAGCTCCTAAAAGGGACTAATCTGTGCAGTTTCCTTTCCAACAAGCACTGGAAGCCGCAGTCCTGAGCATTAGAAGGAGCCACTTCTCTTAACTCACTTTGTCGATGAAAGAGGCAAATTTGTTGTTGAGAGATTTGATCTGCTCCCGCTCCTGAGACTTTATATTCTGGATCTCTGGATCTACTTTTACATCGAGAGGTTGCAGGAGGCTCTGATTGACAGAGACTTCATGGATGCCTCCACCAGGGAATCCTCCAGGCCCAAAGCGACCAGGACCCCCAAAACCACCGAGGCCACCACCACCTCCAAAGTGGCCTCCACTGAAACCACTGCCTCCAAAGCCACCTCCTCCGATGCCGCTGCCACCTCCAAAGCCACCTCCTCTGCCACCAAATCCCCCTCCGAAGCCAAAGCTGCCCCCTCCTCCAGCCACACTGCTGGAGATGCTCTTGCTCCCTCCAAGGCTAATAACGCTCCTACTGCCAAAGCCACCTGCACCATAGCCCTGGCTGCCGCCGCCATGGCGGCTCAAGCAGGAGAAGCTGGAGGTTGATCTCCGGCTCCCTCCAGAGACAATGGCTGAGCCACTGTGAAAGATCGGGAATCCTCCTCCTCTTTTGTTTTGACAGCTGCCGGAGGTCTGACGACTCATGATGCCTGTGCACAGCGAGGAAAGTCAAATGTTCCTGATGAGAGCCAAAGCTGGAGAGTAAACCGTGTTGTCAGAAGATGGTCAGTGTCCCCTTATATACCTGCCAACTAGGTGTTGGCATACCTGGGTGTGGGCCCACTTACACTTGGGTTAGGTCTGCCTGGAAGCGATTCCTGGTGAGTGATTATCAAACTAATAGCCATTAAAAATCTGCTTATCAGCTCCATTCCAGAACTTGCTTGGATTGCAAATTTCTCCTGTTTATCTGCACAACTGTCAGGCAATTTGATTTTTGTACAATCATCAGAAGAGGAGATTAGGACTTGGTTTCCCAACCTGAAAAAGGACTTTCTGCAGAATGATGCTCCCTGTTTTGGACCGACCCACGTTTGGACCAGCCCAGGTCAAGGATGACAAGGAGGATGGGTTGGAGACTGTGTGATACCCTCAAGACCAGTCTCGTAGCTCTGTTTGCCCTTCCCTCTGCCCCGGGCAGAGCTTCAGCCAGAGAAGAGGAGCCACTACAGAGCAGGACTGCGATGTGGGCAAATCAGCACCTTCTCAGAGAGAAGGGAGCCTAGGAAGTCACAAGAGTTGTCATTTGTCAAAGTACCTTGGCTCTCTCCTCCCATGCCACACCAGAAATACGCAATAACCAGGCACTCAATACAGGAGCATGTCCTGTCCTGTAACCAGCAATTCTGCCACTTTCTACATGAAAATCCTCAGGATGAGGGGCATAAGAAATGTTTCTCTGTTCCTGGGTCTACAGGACTGAGGGAACGCCATGAAAGGCCGCAATCAAAGGCTTTATACAACCACAAGATCCATGCGTACATTGACGCAAATGTTTGGTAACCATGTATTGCCTGGTGGCTCTGTGAAGCGGTTAGGGAGGCAAGCTCCTCACTGACATGCAGCAGTAGATGAACATCAGAAAACCCATCCAGGCCAGCCGGAGCCACCAAACGCACTGACCGTTCACATCCAAACTCAGCCATAGTATCTCCTCTCTCCATGTGGCTAAGTATGTGGGAGACACACTCTAGAGCAATAGAATCGAACTCAAGTCAGAAGTTCTGCGCTTGGGGCCCAGTTTTGCCATTTACTCACTATATGGCTTGGTATTAAATTCTGAGTGACTTCTTAACTGTAAAATGGGAAATTCCTATGAAGCATTTTTCACACAATGACACAAAATGTAAATGTTAAGTGTCATTATTGTTTTGAGTGAGGCAAAGATATTTCCTTCTCCAGTCACCCTTGGCACTTTATTTTCTCTTCTGTTGGTGCTAACCATTTACTGCATGTAGGCACCACTAACCCAAGAACTTGTATGTTCAGAGCCTTAACACAAAGTTGGGATAAAAAATGTAAAAAAAAAAAAAAACAAAAAACAAAGCTTTGAGTTTAAATCCCAGTTTTACTGTATTTTAGAAAAATGACCTTTTATAATTAATAGTCTTCTTTGATCCTTAGTTTCTTCATCTATAAAAAGTGAAGGAAGGAGAAGGAAAAGCAAGAGATCAGGAAGAGGAAGAAAAGGAGAAGGAGAAGGAAGTGGAGGAGGAGAAGTAAGAGGAGGAGAAGAAAGGGAAGAGGAAGAGAACAAAGGGAAAAGAAGAAAAGAGGGAGAAGGTGAAAAAGAAAAAGAAAGATGGTATATACATTGTGCAAAACATAGTTGCTACTTGACAGCAAAAACTCAATAAATTTTATCTTCCCACTTCTCCCGGTAACAAATTTTTAACTCCATGTCATAACCACAAGGCAGAGGCAGGAATGGGCATAAAAGACAGAGAACTAGTCAAGCTCTTTGCTCAGCAAAGCAGATTCATGTGTGTCCCTGATTTTTTTTCCCAGTCTGGCTTATATAATTGTAATTAAGGAAATAACCCAGAAAGCTAAAAGCTTTAGAGAGAGTCTCAATCCAAAGTCAAGTGTCATTATCTATGGATATCTGAACAACGCCCTGATTGTCCATTACTCCACTATGCTGAGGCCATGCCAGTTGCAGGAGGGTCTTAATCCCTTCATGAAGGGAAGGAGCAAACATTTAGTGAGCATCTGCTGTGCCCTGGGTTTGTACCAGACACTCCGCTGCACATTTTACTACATTTTAACTCTGCTCTGGCACCTGGTCTCCTTGCCCACTCGCTCCACTTTCTGGACCCACTGGCAAAAGTCAAGTTGAAAGACAGACTTTTCTCTTGAAATGTGAGGGGCAGAATTAATGCAACATAAATATGCAACATTTTACTTCCACATTTTGAAAAAATTTCTCCTTTTGCATAATCTCAATGTACTTTTCTAATAACATGCTTTGCATTCTTTAAGGAGTGAAATGAGAATGAAGAATCTGGGTCTGGCACTTTCTGCCAGAGTTTTTGCACTCACTTTCACCTTGGTCCTCAATTTCACAATCCATAAAAAGGGAGCATTTGTCCCAGATCCCCGCTGTCCCACAAGGATATTGCCTGTTAGTCTAAAGTTTTAAGCTTTGCTGTCTCTCAGAATAAGAACCCTATACAACAAAACCCTTCTTTCTGCTCTTTTATCGCTGAGCTACCAGCAAGCCCGAGGTCCTAAATGCGTCTCACAGGCTTTCAGAAGCACCTCTGTTGGCCAGCAAGGCAAGAAACTGAGCCCCCAGAGTTAGGTAGACAGGGGGTTAACTACTGAGTCATCCGCAAATAATTAAACTCTCAGATGGGTGTGGATACTGGCACCAGATTCTCTGGGTATGAATAAATGTTCCTGCTCCCAACCTTACAGCCTTGTCATCGCAGTCCTCCTATTGCAAAGAGCCATGTCCCTGGACTTCTGCGGGACAGAGTTGGAGTCATATTTACTTTTACTAGAACCTCCATCCCCTCAGCACAGAGCAGTCGTTCAAGGAATAAGCCTGTGATCAAAAATACATCTCAGTGGGTTTGGGTTTGGAATTGCAGGGCCTCCCCATTATGCAGGTGTGATGTTAGCAGTGTCCTGCATCTTCACAGCCTCTCCTGTACCTGGTCCCCGAAGGCCCCACTGGGGAATTATTTGACGTTTGTGTTCTACCCATATCTGATCAGGGTGCCTCTGGGAGCTCAGAGCTCTGCCTCTACTTCCCAAAGACCCAACGCGTCTAAAGAGTCACCAAACCGTCTCCGAATGGAAACCAAGTGTGTGAGTTTTTAAAAACCAGGAGCAAAACAAACAGACCAAAACCCTCCTCCTCCAACCTCTGCCACTGGGTTCAGGGTGTTCCAGGGAACCGCCATCCATAGTGTCCAATGACATCAAGAAAAGTTAGGACACAAGCTTGAAATCCATCAGCTCGGCCTGCAGCAGGGTCCAGAAGGCAGCCTGCGGACTGCGTCTCCACCCTGCCTGCCAATTCCTGACTGGTTTCCCAGCTCCTGGGCTCTCCAGGAAGGCAGAACAGGAGGCCGACAGGCCCCCGACAGGCCCCCGACAGGCCCCCGACAGGCCCCTGACAGGAGCCACTTGTTCAGTAGCTCCTTTCAGGACATTTTTTTGTGAACAGTTGTTTTCAAACTGCTTATTCAGTGTAAGGTCCCAGCCCCTGACCCAGCTCCCCCGCCCAGCCCCAGGGCCCCCTTCTTTCTTACTCAACTTGTCCCTTTTAGTGCTTTAGGTTTTTGTTTTGTTTTCTTTCCACTCCTTTTCTTACAGTGAAGGCTGCTGCTGTTGATTTTTTTTATTTACCAAGAACATGTATTGGTGCATTTTAGATATACAGAATGATCACATTCATCAGAGTTACTTTGTACCTGTACATGATACATCTTGGTTCCTCCTCTTCCCCCCCTTCCCTTCACTCCCCTTCCCCTCCTTATTTATAATAGTTTTATTTACATTTTTCCACTTTTTTCCTCTTTTTCTTTTCTTTTTCCTACCTTCCTTTCCCCCTCCTCCCTCTCTAGTTCTCTTCCCATTTGAATATTATCTTTCTTTTTCACGATATCTATTATACCTTTTTGTTCTTATTTACACTTACGGTTTCCCACATCACAACCCAAATGCCCAGCAACTAATGAATGGCTAAAGAAGATGTGGTTTTTCTACATAGCAGATTATTACTCTGCCATAAAAAGGATAAACTTGAGACATTTATAGGTAAATGGACGCACCTTGAGAACATACTCTTAAGTGAAATAAGTGAGACGCACATGGGTATATATTGAATTGTTTCTGCTGCTGTTGATTTAAGGGGCCCTGTCCAAACTGGTGGGAACTGAGAAGCCAGCCAGCAGGCAGCTGGTTCTGCCTGCAACATGAGGTACCAGTTGCCCCCACTGTACAGAGCTCATCATGGAAGGAGATTCCGGAGCATTTGCGCCAGGCTTATCACCAAACAACGTGTGTCTGCTGCTCAGAAACAGTGCGGACCCCGGAATGGGAAGCAGGCGGTGACATGGCCCTACCAGGCCACAGTAGGTGTTCAACACATGTTGGTTGAATGAATGAATGATGCAATCCAGTAAATGGTGATAAGCAAAGCAATGAGGAGAGAACCCAGCACAGCGCCCACTTCATAGCAGGCACTCAACAAATGTCACTTCCTTTCCACTGCTGTCACATGTAGTTCTGATTTTCTAACTGGGCTCTGGAAGATCTGACCAGAAAATTACACATTCTAGCCTTCTTCCTAGGGGTCAATTGACCGCATGACTAGCTCAGTGTCATGTTATGGGCTTTATGCAGCTCGCTGGGGCCTGTGTATTTTTGCTGAAATGCTGCCCAGTAAATGATACCAATGAGGCATCGATGTGTGTATGGTCCCAGGTCTTCATTCACACAGAGAGAACCCGCAAGGGTCCTCCATGAAAAGCCCTCAGTGTTCCCATCCCAACTCTTGTTCCAGCCAAACTGTTTCTTGGACCAAGTTCTCCTCCCACACCAGCACCAATATTTTATTTTATTTTTGTCCATTATCTATGGAGCCATTCAAATGCAGAAGGAGCAATGGCTGTCAAACGCTCCGTCCTCTCCTGGCCACGCTTTCAGAACACAGGAGTCATCCGCATCGTACCACTCACCTCACTTCTCCAGGTTTTCCCAGATTGAGTGCTGCCCTCTCCCTACCCAACCCCTCAATCTCGGGGAGCCATTCTCACCAAGCCACGACGCTGCTGCCTCGACAGCCGTAATTCGCTTCCAGTGCCTCTGCCTGCCAGTCCTCAGCAGCCCTTTCTGCCAAGCGTGCCCAGCGTGCCATCAGACACAGCCAGCCCTCACCCTCCCTTCCACCCCATCCCCCATCGCCTGGTGCTGCCCCACCGTGTGTCAGCTCTTTTACTTCCTTCAAGATTTCTCATGTTGTGGCTGGAGAATTAGCTCAGTGGTTAGAGCGCTTGCCTAGCAAGCACAAGGCCCTGAGTTTGATCCCCAGCAACAACAAAAAAAATAAAAGATTTCTTGTGCTGAGTTCAAAGAGAATGATTCTAGGCAGAGCCTGGTGTAATAAAAGTCCTCCCCGATGAGAGCTAAACTAAGCATTAAAACACTTTTAATTTTAAAAGACCAATTCAAGAGATTCTAACAACAGAGTTCCTCGGTCTAACAACAGAGTTCTTGGAGACACTCGCAGACAGGCGGTCCTCGTTCTGCAAGGAACCCCTGCAGGCATGATCCTGGACAATTTGCTTGCTATCGGGATACTTATCAAGAAAAGAAAGGAAAAAAATAACTGCTCAAAACTCTCCAGGTAGATTCTTTATTCTATGTCAGAAATATAGGCCTGCCAAATTCTTCTTCAAAAGCCTTTTAAATCCTAAAAAGCAAATGAAATCATTGCTAATTAAGCAGTTAATATTTAATAGAGCTAGTATAGTCATTCATCTGGGATGTATTAAATTTATGACCAAATTACATTTTTATGAGCCGTAGGCACACTTTATAGCCCATCGGGTATTCAAAGAAGTGTACTTAGTAGTTCTTTTATAAGGGAAGTGTGTCATAGCCTGAGAAGTGTGTGTTTAGGAATCGATGTTAAATTCCTCTCCCAGAAACCAACCATATCACCTTGGTGTGTCAGCTCCCTTGCTGGGCCTCCTTCCCTGATCTGTGGACTGAGGGGCTTGGTCGCCATCAGTACTGGGAGGGCCATCTGAAGAGCAGGCAGAGGACCTGCAATATACGTGCAGCTCTGTGACCACCCGACACCCAGCCACTCTGCAGCCAGGCCCCACCTTTCTGCTCTTTAGTTTTCTCCTCTGTGACATGTAGGCACTGAATTCAAGGTGTGAAAGGTTACCAAGGTTCAGCTGTCAGTCTCTGCTTGAAGGACACTAACAACTAATCCCTGTGAACAGAGACAGCTCTGGAGAGAGCCCAGAAGCAAAAGTGCCAACCCAGACCCTGCTCCCCAGGGCTTCTCACTCAGGGACAGAGGCAGAAACGGCAGCAGGAGTCAGGCAGAGGGGAGCCAGAGAGGAAGGGGAACCAGGGACCGCCCAACTGACCAAGGGACTTGGCTGCCAGGCGGGACTGGGAACACCTGCAGACTGAGCAGATAAGATCTAGGAGGACATTTTCACCACATTTTGGTTCCGCACTGTGAGCTCACAAGGGCTCATCTCTGTTTCTTTGAAGAAGCCTAGAAATACAGAGGATGAATACCTACTTGTCTCTTTGGAATAGCACTCTGTCTCCACCAAATGCTGAAGGCAGCAGCTCAGCTCTAACTCAGCACCTTCTCTTCTAATTCCTCTCTCCCCTCGACACCAGAGCTAGCCAGTACACCTGGGGCAGGCCGGGGGCTTTGCCTCCCCTTCGGGGCTCCATGCTGCTCACCAGGGAAGTCTGAGGAAAGCGCAAAAAAACTGGAGTCTCTGGGGGAATAAACTCCCCAGGTTCTCCACTCTCTGCATTGGGGAGAAGCCCCTGTGCTGGTTTTGGCATTTGTCCCAACACCCAGCCCCTTTCAGGTTGCACGCTGGACCACTCCAAGAAAATCCCACAGACGTGAACCTCATTGAGCTTCCCAAAGAAGACGGTGCCTGGGCCTCTCTCTGAGGAAGGGTTGGCACATAGCCATTCACTTCTGAGCACAAACAATGCTTCTCTGGTAAGAGAGAGAGAGAAATGATGGGGTCAGAATTTTCTAGTGAGGAGGTTATGGCAGCTTGTCTAGGCAAATCTGATAGGAAGCCTGGTCTCTGCCAGTGTTCCCAGTACCCTGGTCTACACAGATGCTAGCAAAGCGCAAGCCCCATCCGCACAGAGAGCAGAAAGGTGCGTCAGGATTGACAGAGCAGGTCTCCTAGGAGTCTCTCCCGCCACAGCCGAAGATGCGGCATCTCAAGCCACCTTCCCAACAAGAGAACAAAAGTAGTTTATCCACCTCTCATTGGCCCCTTTACTGGGACCTTCAACTCCTCTCACCTGTACTACCCTTCATTCTTTACAAGGACTGCGCTTGTTCTTATTTTCCCGGTCTCATTTTCTAGCATCTTCATGAAAGGAGAATTATCACAGAGGGGAGACACTGAGACAGGAAAGGGTTCCTGCAGTTATGCGGGATGAAAGTCTCATAGTCACCAGGGATTCCCCGTGTCCCTGTGGGCTCCAGAAGGCTGATGGCTGGCCTGAGCACCCGCCTCACTCCTCCGCCTTTCCTCCTGCCCCCACCAGGCTCTCCCACTCCAGACTCTTCGTTCCTGGAAAGTTTTTGCTGATAGCCTCAGGGGGCGCCCATTTTCCCATAAGCTATGCTCCCTTGCTGTACCACATCTGTGCCTCCGTTTCCCCTTCTTTTCTTACACCAGATTTCAAGGTGTCAAGCCAAGCTTATGGGTCTCAGATTATAAACTCCCCAGCCGGGTTCCTGCAAGCATCCCTGTGGTACCCCTAAAGAAGCCACTGCTGGGCTCTGGGCAGTGCCCGCAAAGTTGGATGCTGCCCTGGGAGGTGCTGTTTCACTGAAGGCAGGGAGCAAAGCTTTTGCAGGGCCCCATGACCCACACGTGTTTAGACACCACTGTCCTGAACTGATCTCACTTCCTTGTTTCTCTCACTGCCTGCCCCAGGCTCTGGCTCCCAGAAGCAGCTTCGGCGCACAGTGTTGCTCAACCAGCATGTGGACGGGCTGTGCTGACTGGCTGTCCCTCCTGGCCACTGCCGCCAGGTACACACTGGGCATGCGTGGGTCTCTGAAGTGTCAGGGTGGCTCTGGGTGTGAGCTCATGCCCCAGAGGGTGGAGATGATAGATGGGCTGACCCAAAGAAGGGGAGGACTGTGTGGGTGCAGCTGAGGGGGACATTAGGGGAGGGGAAGGGGGGACCAGATTATCAGAGGAGGGTGAGGAAGAGAGGTGGTATCTACTTCCTACTTCCTGCATGTCCCAGGAGTCCATATTTCATAGACTAGAAAGGACAAGGACTCTTGTCCCCCCTACACACACACGCAGTTAGAGGGAAACCAGCTCACCTCCTCTTTCATGTGTCCGTGCTGGAGAGAGCTGGGAACTACTGGGGACTTGTTAGGGACTAGTTTCAGCCCTTGTGCTGTTCTTTAGGGACAGAGGCAGAGACACAGGAATGGAGCTGGGACTGAGCAAGAAGAGTTAGAAGGAGAGCCACTGACCTGCCCCCACAGGACCGTTGCTGGGGTACAGTGAGGTGAAGGACCCCTCCGCACTGCAGAAGCCCCAGCCTCCCCTCCAGAGCAGGTCACAGCAGTGCTGAGAAGGCTGACAGAGAGACAGCCGGGTCTCCTGGGTGGTAAAAAGACAGCAAGGTGGAGAGACTAGATGAGCAAATGCAACTAAGAGGAGGAAGGGAGCTGGCAAGGGAACAGGGCATGCACAGCACAAGCTGCTAACTGCAAATGCTGTTGGAAGATGTCAGGCAATCTCCACTGCATTTCAGCAGCTCCACACCCCAGGAAGTGATCTCTAACTCACCAGACACCCTCCTCCAGGATCCTCCTCCACCGATTCCCTCCTTCCAGCTGGGAGACCGAACCCTGCTGTGTCTCCAGTTGCTCTATATCTGCATAACCCACCTCCTGCAGAAGATCCCTGCTCTGGGCCCTCACCCACTCACAGCACTGCAGCCTGGGATCTTAGCCCCTTCAGGAGTCCTGGCCTGTCTGGAGCTCCACGAGGAGCAAATTAGGGTGCATCCCAGGAGATAGGGCCAGCTCCTTGCATTATCTTGGAAACCACACTCTGCGTCTGTCCTAACAGCCAGACACAGATCTTCCAAGGGGTGAGTAGTCCCCCGGGCTCCACTGAGAAGCAGACAGAAGGAGACCTGACATGCAGAGGAGGGCGCGGGGTGCAGGTTAGACCTGCAAGAAGCTTGGGAGCGGCTGGCTTGTGTTTCCTCACTGATGTCTCAGCAGCGACGTGGGACCTGTGGCCTGGGCTTGGTGGGGAGAAACCTGCCTGCCCAGGTCTCTCCAGAAGGCTGCAGGGTAGGGCTTCTCATCACCTTCCTGAAGACGTGGAAGGAAAAGGGACTGAGAGGGAAGCTTGTGGCTGGGTCCCGGGCAGAGCTGGCCTGCTCCGAATGGGGCTAGTGGAACCCCAGGCTTTCACATACTGGGCCAGGGGCCTCTTCTGTCTCTGGGGTCTTCTCCTTGTCCTTTGCCCCAGTGTAAAAAGTGGCTAGAGTATCCCAGGGGAACAGATGCTGAGAAATTCTCTGTTTAGGGGAGAGAGGCTATAATGGTTTGTTACCCTTGCATGACGAGCTAGTCTTGTGAACTAGTAAAGGACATGGATTTTCCCAAATCACATCAATCGAGCCCCACCCCACCACTCACTAGCTTTTTGACCATAAAAAGGTTACCTGACCTCTGTAGCTTCCGTTTCCTTATCTTTGAAGTGGGGATAACAGGAGTACTGCTATGAAATCAGTGATGCCTGTTGCAATCAGCCCAGTTTCCAACACAAAGCAAGTGTTTCTCCCTTCCTTCCCTCTGTAGTGAAAATGTCTAGAACTTCCAAAATTGTGATAATAAAATAAAAAAAGAAGAAAACATAATCTCCAAGGTGCTTCTTCACACCTGACCATGCACCGTCATCTATGACCTACAAGCCCAGCTCTCAGGCCTTCCCTACTCCCTGGAACCCTGTCTCCTCTCTGTCCCTACTCCCTGGAGCAATGTTCCCTCTCTGTCCCTGGTCGCAGCTGGCCCTCAGCTCCTTTCTGTACAGGTATTAGCCAGCCATGCATAACAGGGCTGGAGGAAATGATTCTAAGATATGAATTGTCCCCTACCCCCAAGAATGGGTATTTCTTTTTTCTAAAAATTTACTTAATTGTCCATATTTATAAGGTGCAGAATGGCAATTCAATACATGTTACAATATGTGATGATAAATATGGATATCAGCACTCACATCTCAGAAAGAGGATTCTGAATGCTTGAAGACCCACAAGAATGAAGGGGAGGTGGCCAGCTAGGAGGCAACAGAAAGAGTGAGTGCCTCTGAATTGATACTAGAGAAAAATGGGTAACCTGAGGTAGGAGCAAAAGATATAGTCTGGTACAAATGAAAAGAGAAACTAGCTGGACCAAAGTCCAGTGTCTGGGATGTGTGAGGGAAAACCAGACTGCTCCTGGGTCACAGCAGCCCACACCCCACCCCAGAACCAGCATATACACGGCTGTGGGAGAGAATTAGACTGAGGGAGGGAACCAGCCCTTCAGTGACAGCCTGGCTGATGGAATAGACTCATAATCACTTAACTTCCCTACCGGGCATGGCAAATGAGACTCACATAAGCCAAGGATTCAGAGAAGCTGAAAACAGGAGGACAAGGCCGGACAAAATACCACTCATTCTCATCTGCAAATAATAGCCCTCAGTGCCAGCAAGCAGTGGGACTGTGGGGAGAGAGAAGGCTTGCTGACACAGAAAAAAATGTCACCCGTTCCTACCACATGCTACCCGCAATTGCCAGCAGACTCCCATGGTGGGGCTTCCAGCACCTCCTGGCTGGGGACTGCAGAGGACAGAAACACCCAAGACTGCAATAGACAAGTATGTGGAGTAGAGAGTGGAGTTGGGGAGATCCATGAGAGGGAACACAGAAACTAGTGTCCAGGTCAGAGAGCAAATGAGTGAAGCCAGAGCAGAGCAGGTGCCCACCTACTATTCTCTAAATACTGAGTGACATAAGGCCCTGCCCATCACTCCACACTGGTGAAGGGGGCCCCCTGCCAAGCCTGAGGGCAGCCCTAGGTTCTATAGCTGGGACTCTGAGACAGCTAGGCATCTGTGAGCAGAGACACAGAGACCCACAATAATGAAGGGCAGGGAGCATCTCTGAGTTGATACTGGGCTTCTGGCCATATACTAGGCAAGGAAAGCCTGTGGAGGGAAGACGCAGAGATGATTGTAATATTTACCAGGCAGTGAAGGAAGTGAAAAGGTGTGAGGTCCCTGGGAGAGCTCAAGAGAAAACTGGAGAAACCGGGAGTTGGGCAAACTACACTACATTTCCTTCCCCATAAATCCACTAAGGCAACTGGATCCCCAGAGGCCTGCAGCTGGTCACGCTCAGAGCATAGTTTGCAACCAGTACATGGGTTCAGAGGGTGTGGCAGCCCTCACTGCTTCAGACAGCTGACACGTCCACAGGAAACTGCTTGGCCTGCAATCGGAGTGGCTCCAGAGTAGAGCAAGCTGTGTGGATGTTCTGGGTTAGTGCTGTAACAACTGGGTGAAGGTTTTTATTTTTATCTCTCTTTTTATTTTGGTTGTTGGAATTTTGTTTTGTTTTGTTTTGTTTTCTTGCTTATTTGATTTGGGTCACTTGATTTTTTTTTTCCTGTTTTCATTTTTTTCTTTCTACTTTTTATTAATTTTTTCATCTTGCTCTTGTTTCCTTATTGGTATTATTTCATTGCTTTACTTTATTCTTTAAGATTTTCCTCTTATGACCTGCTCCGTTTGTACTATTTCTTCTCTTATTTTTTGACTTTCCCTCCTCCCTATTCCTTTTTCTCCTCTTTTCCTCATTTTCTCACCTCATTGCCTTTCCCTTCCTCTTCTTCACCTATCCAATGGCATATATTTAACAGGGCCCTGTACAATTACATTAGAGAATAAGAATTAACCAGTGCTATAACTTAAAGGGCATGTCAAGCTAACTCTTTAAAAACGGGCTTAGAGAATCCAAACAAAACTACCTAAATATATATTAATATGTTTCAACAATCTCATAGCCTCTCTCAATCTTTAAATGCACGTTCTCATATCTGTATACCTCATCTCATTTACACAAATACACTCACAAATGTCCTCAACATAGCCCTTTAAAAAAAATAGCCCTTGACCCAGCTATAAAAATAATTCCAACGTAGTCTGACTTCCTATTTTTTTGGCCTATTGACATTTTTCTTACCTCTCTCTTACCATTGACATACCCCTTTCCTTTTCCCCACTTCTCTCCTTCCTCCCACCATCCGAACCATCCAGATGAACCGCAAATAGCAATATAATTTATTCTATAAGGAGTATTGACAAAAGGTGAAGTTATCAAAATGAGTTTTAATGTCTATGGTTGATGTATGATTGAGTCTATTGACACTCTTACAACCATTACAAATTATATTCTTGCAACACAGTGACAGGGTCCAACATAATTAAAGTGAGTAGATTTTAAACAGTAAATAGTACCTCTTGACAAACAAAGCCAAGGACACATCACTGGAAAACAGAATCTAACTGTTTATACCAACAACAAATTCTCTTCACTCTATTTGACCTCAACCCTCAGCACACACATATAAAAAAGGAACATGGAAAAACAAGTCAACAAAATGCCCCCAAATACTTCCAGCTCTCCCAAAGCAGATCCAAGGGACACTGATGGGGAGGAAATCAAACACCAGATAGCTGAGCTGCACAAAATGATTAAAGAGGAAGCAAAGAAACTCACTTCAAAGATGACATAACTCAAAAAGTAGTGGAACTTTCAAACAAAGTAACCAATGTGGTTCTGGAAAAAATAAATTTAAAATTTGACCAAAATGGTTCGAAACATGAATGATGAATTTACCAAAGAAATAAATCCTGTGAAGAGGTGTTAAGCAGAAATCCCAGAAGTAAAGAATACTGTTGAATGCACAACTAGCAGAAATGACCAATGAGAGGAAAGAATTTCAGAAATCAAGTACAAAATTGAATCACATGATAATATACTCAGAGAAACTGAAAACAATTAGAGAGCAAGGACAATTCATCCAACAGCCACTAAGAGATTAACCTAAGGCTGATTGGCATTATGGAGAAATTAGAGGAAATTTTAAAATCTGTTTACAGAAATCATAGCAGGAAAACTTCTCAGTATGGGGAAAAACTCATCATATGGGTAAATGAGGCTTACCAAATGTCAAATAACTACAATGAAAATAAGCTTCCCATGACACATCACAGCAAAGATCCCATAAGTCCAACACAAGACAGAACCTTAAAAGCTGCCAGACATCAGCAAAAAAAAAAAAAAAAAAAAATCACATAAAGATAAACCCACTAGGACTGTGCCACAGTAGAGTTTTCAACACAAACTTCAAATTCCAGGATAACTTGGAGTAAAGTGTTTCAACCCCTAAAAGAAAACAGCTTCCAAACCAGACTAATACATACGGCAAAACTATCCTTCAAAATTGATGGAGAAATAAAGGCATTCTACGACAAAGAACATCTTAAGAAACTTATGATAAATCAACACTCCAAAAAATGCTTAAGAATAGTTTCAATAGAGACAACAAAGCCAACAAAGCCAAAAACTTATATGAAATGAATACATCAAGCAAAATGAGTAGTTAAACAAAAAGAGAAAAATAAAGGAATCAACCACAGGAAAGTATGCAATGACAGGAGCCAGGCGTGTTGGCATACACCTGTAATCCCAGCATTCGAGAGGCTGAGGCAGGAGGATTGCTGTGAGTTTGAGGCCAGCTTGGGCTACATAGTGAGTTCAGGGCCTGTCTGAACTATGTAGTGAGACCCTGTCTTAAAAAAAAAAAAAAAAGAATGCAATGACACGAGTAAGTCAATACCTTTTAACAATAACTCTCAATGTAAATGGCCTCAACTACCCAATTAAAATACAGAAATTGGCAAAGTGGACCAAAAAACAAAACCTAGTGGTCTGCTGCATTCAAGAGAACATCTAATCCAGAAGATGTGGTTTTTCTACACAATGGGGTACTACTCTGCCATAAAAAAGGATAAACTAGAGATATTTGTAGGTAAATGGATGCACCTTGAGAACATACTCAAGTGAAATAAATCAGACACTCATGAGTACACACTGAATTGTTTCTCCAATATAAGAAACCATAAGTGTAAATAAGGACCAAAAGGTATAATAGATATTATGTCAAAGAAAGATAATATTCAATAGAGAGGAGAACAAGAAAGAGAAAGGGGAGAAAAGAAGGAAGGGAAAAAGAAAAGAAAAGAGAACGGGGAAAAAATGGGAAAATGCAAATAAATCTGCTGTAAATAGGGAACAGTGGGGGAACAGAAAGGAGGAATGAGGAAGGTGGGGAAAACCAAGATATATCATGCACAGGTACAAAATAACCATGATGAATGTGATTGTCGTGTATACAATGTATCAATACACATTCTTGGTTTAAAAAAAAAATCATCTAATCCAAAAAAGAAACTTATACACTAAAAGTCAAAGAATGGAAAACAATATGCCATGTACCAGGACCCCATAAGCGAGAAGGGATAGTAATTTTATTCTAAGAAAAGGCAAAGAAGATCACTACTTATTAGTTAAGGGAACAATTTGACAGGGAGAGATAATAATTGTAAATATAAGGGCACCAAATGTCAGTGTACCTAACTTTGTAAAGCAAACACAACTGGAAATAAAAAATCAAATAAACACCAACACAATCATAGTGGATGACCTCAAAATCTCCTATTCACAAGTAGACAGATCAACTAAGCAAAAGATTAACAAAGAAATATCAGACTTCAAATATGTC
Source organism: Hystrix cristata (assembly GCA_004026905.1). Lineage (NCBI taxonomy): Eukaryota > Metazoa > Chordata > Mammalia > Rodentia > Hystricidae > Hystrix > Hystrix cristata. The sequence goes on along the minus strand of PVJO010001258.1, from coordinate 119,199 downwards.
TTCAAACAAATGGACTTGATAGATATCTACAGAGTATTCTACTCTACTATAACAGGATACACATTCTTCTCAGCAGCACATGGAACTTTCCCCAAAACAGATCACATACTATTCCATAAATCCTGCCTAAATAAATACAAAAGAATTGAAATCACCCTCTGTATACTGTCAGAGCATAGCACAATGAAACTGTAAATCAGTTGCAAAAGAAACAATGGAAAGTTTACAAATACCTGGACATTAAATAACACTCTCCTGAGCACTCCATGCATCACAGAAGAAATCAAGGAAGAAATTAAACAAATCCTAGAATCAAAGGATAATGTCAGCACAACATACCAAAACACGTGTGATATAATGAAAGCAGTCCTAAGAGGAAGGTTTATTGTTGTGAATGCTCACATTAGAAAAACAGAGTGAGCTCAAATAAATAACCTAATCATGCACCTCTAGATACTAGAAAACAAGAACAGTTCACACCCAAACCTTGTAAAGGGAAATCATAAATATCAGAGCAGAAACTGAGACTTAAAAAAAAACACAAAGAATCAATGAATCAAAGAGCTGATTCTCTGGAAGAATAAACAAAATAGACAGACTTTCAGCCAAATTTACTAAAAGAAAGAAAGAAAATGGCCACATCAATGCAATTAGAAATGAAAAAGGTAGGATTGGGGATTTAGCTCAGTGGTTAGAGTGCTTGCCTAGCAAGCACAAGGCCTTGAGTTCAATCCCCAGCACTGAAAGGAAGAAAGAAAGGAAAGAAGAAAGGAAGGAAGGAAGGAAGGAAGGAAGGAAGGAAGAAAGAGAGAGAAATTAAAAGGTGAAATCATAATGGACACCACTGATATCTTCAGTAACTGCTATGAAAAATTGTACTCCCACAAATTGGAAACTCTCGAAAAAAATGGACAGAATCTTCGACACATATAAATTACAAAACCTGGACCAAAGAGACATAAAATCCCTGAACAGTTCAGTAACAGACAATGATATTAAGGCAGTAATAAAAAAAAAACCTACCAATTAAGAAAAGCCTAAGACATGGTGTATTCACCACTCAATTCACCAAGAACTTTAGGAACAACATAACCTTTAACGACATTCAAAGGGGAGAAATATTTCCAAACTCATTCCTGGAAGCCAGCATGATCCTGAATCTAAAACTAGGAAAAGGGCCCAAATAAAAAACAAAGCTACAGGCCAATCTCTCTCATGAACATAGACACAAAAAAATCCTCAACAAGACTCAACAAACAGAATGCAATGAATCATAAAAGTCATATATAGGGTTCAGGATGTAGCTCAGTGGCAAAGTGCTTCCCTACTAACAATTGGAATTATTTCATATTAAACACTTACACACAGCAAAGGGAACAGCCAGCAGAATGAAGAGATAACCTACAGAATGGAAAAAATATTGTGCCAGCTACACCTTATACAGAAGACTAGTATTAACTATACATAAAGAACTCAAAAAAAAAATAAATTACACTCCCCCAAGATAAAAGACAAAATCAAAAAATGGGCTACTAAAATGAATAGACACTTCTCAGGAGAAGAAATACAAATAATCAATAAATGCATTTTTTTAAATGTTCAATATTGCTGGCCATTAGAGAAATGCAAATTAAACATCACTGGGATTCTATCTTACTTCAGAAAGAATAGTTGTCATTAGCAAATCAAAAATAACAAATGCTGGCAAGGATACAGGGAAAGAGGAACACTTCTACGTTGTTGGTGGGTATGCAAACTCATACAACCACTATGGAAATCAGTATGGAGATTTCTCAAAACACTAAAAATAAAAATTCCATTCAACTCAGTTATTCCCTTTTTATGTGTCTTCCAGAAATAGTTAAAGACATCATATTATAGCGATAAGTGCATACCCATGTTTATAGCCACACGATTCATAATAGCTGTATCTTAGATGTGGCCTGTATGTCCATCACCACATGAACTGATAAAGTGTACTATGTATACACAATGGAGTATTGCTCTGCTATGAAGACGGATAAATCTCAGTCATTTGTAGGAAAATAAATGTACCCTGAGACCATAATATTAAGCGAAATAAATTAGACACACAAGCTTAAATAATGCAAGGTTTCTCTCATACAAGAAACTCAAAATATAAATAAATCAAAGAGCAAAATAAAATACAGGTAATAGGAAACAGGGAGATAGATCTTTTGCAAATGGAAAAGGGACCAAGAGATGGAGAGGGGAGAGGGCGGGAAGGGAATGTAAAAAGAATTAAGATGTGTTGTGTACATGTACCAGCTGCCCACAATAAATGTAGTCACTATGTGCTGCAAATATGTACTAATAAAAATTAAAATTTAAGGAAAAAAGAATGAAAGAACTCTCCCCTTGGTCCCCCAGGAAGCAGCGGAGCCTCTGCTCGTTGGCCTCATCTGCACACTCAGTCCCCTCTCCGGGAGGAGCAGCAGGGCTAAGGACAGCTCCCTTTGTGAGCACCAGAGCACCTTGCATGTGTGTGTCATTTCACTGTGATGATCTCCTTCTGAAACAAGTAGGGCAAATCTTGTGTCTCTTTCACACACGAGCAATCAGAGCCTGTACGAGTGAAGAGACCTGCTGGAGAGCACAGATGAGTAAGGGGGCACCCTCTGGGATCCCCACTTCCACCCACCTCACCTTCCTCCGCCTAGTTCTTTCTGCTCCTGGGCTAGGGCCTGAGTGAGAGTGCTCTGCACCCTCCAAAGGTGCTCCACCCAGTCCGGCATCTGTAATGACAACTTTGAAACATGTCAGAGACTACACCAGCTGGTGTTGTCATTTTTAGGCTGAATAAACTAAGCTCTGTGGCTTGTCAAGATTGCATGCTAAAGGGTGACACATTTGGAACCCAGCCCAGCGGCTCCCCTTCCAGCCTTGACAGCACCAAATTGCCCAGCTGACAAAGGCTGCAGGTAAACCGCGGGCAGGGATTTAATAAGTACTGCAATCAACACTCGATTACTGGTAATGATGGAAAATAGGAAGCTAATCAGAGCTGTGTCCTTTACATGCTTCTAAATCTTTCAGTGCAACACTTTCCTCATGGCTATCAGGGCACCAGACCAACCACACCTTCCTATTCACACCCCTGCATATGGACTGGGAAAGGGGCTACTAAATTGGGTTCAGAGTCAAAGCTTCCAAAACTTGCTTTATCAGAGCATCAGTAACCACAGGCTGGTGTTAGCTGTGGGATGAACTGCATCTCCCCTGGTCCTTCCCGGTGCACCTCTCCATGGTGGCACGTGGCAGGCCACAAGAGCCAATGAGGTGGCATGAGGTTCCTGTCATACCACCTTCCCTTGAAGCCTAATGTCCTCACCACAGAAACTCATTTATCTATTGTCAAACCAACAGAGAAGATGAATAAGGAGAAGGCAGCCAAAACAGGGCACACCCCCTGGAACTCAGAGGGATTTCTCTAATCCCAAGTACACCCTAGCACTTAGCACAATGGGGATGGAGACGCCCAGAGGAGAATAGGTGCTGATAATGGGTGATTTCAACTACAGAATCATCTCATTCTTCCATCAGGGACACAGAGGTAAACATCATCTTCTCCACTTGCCTGGAATGTCCTTCCAGCCCCCCGCCCCAGGTGTAGGGCAAAAGGAAATCAACTATGCTGGTGTCAGCAGAAACGTAAGACTAGTAACAAAAAGGACCAACAAAGTACCCCATTGCAAACCAAGTAGGAATGTGTAATATAGAAATGTGAAGGATTTGGGGTCTAAGAAGCTAAGTCGAGGACCTGCCCCACACACCCTATCCCATATTCCATATAACTGAGGTTAAGTGACCTACAGTTGGGGTGGACAGATGGCCCGACCAAATGAAGACTGCTTCACAGGCTGTTCTTCTCAGACAAGACTTGCCTTGCACTGGAATTGGTAATATCCCAGAGGATGCTGCCACCTACCTTCCCTGCCCATTGCCCATAACCATCACCCCCCCATCCAAGACCTGATTCAGATATTCTCTCCTCTGGACCGATGGCCCAGCCTGATGTGGTCCCCTCTTTGGATTCCTCTAGTGTTTACTGCCTGTCCAATTTATTTAAAAACAAAACTCTGCTGACCACCTGCAATGGAACACATACTCCTCTACATCTGTGGGATAAAAAGTTAAAAAGATACACAGTCCTTGCCCCCAAGAAACTTATCGTCTCATAGGTGAGAGAGACTCACAAGCAGGAAAGCCAAGCAAATGCCCAGCAAGAGGGCTTGGCAGTTGTGCGCTGGTAAATGTTTAACAATGGGATCAGGGAGGAGAATGCCTTGATTAGAGCTTTTGCGAATTTCTGTGGTGAAGCTACAGCTACCATAAGCTACTGCAAGCTATCAGCATGATCTTCTTGAACAAGAAGTTAGGGAGAAAGGCGAACATTGCCTTTCATGAGCTGGTAGGAGCCAGTTCCAATACCAGTCAACACAGATCCCAACAGAACGGAAATCAAAATGGGAAAGAGATGCATCAGTCAAGGAAGGCCTCCTGGAGGAGGACTTGTGAACTGGCTTTTAAAAGATGGCTAAGCGTTCACACACAGAAAGGAAGAAAGGAACTCGGAGACAAAGAAGAGACATTTGCAAAGACATAACGGTATGAAGATGGGTAAGTGCGGTGTATTGGGAGAACAGAAGACCTCCATTCCCTGCTGTCTGGGCCTGGCTCAGATGGGAAACCGGCTGGCACTAAGATCCCAACAGATGTCCCTGAGAGGTGTGCTATGCGGGTTCTGTGCCAGGACCCTGAAGACCTACCGCCTGTCTCTGACCTGCTGCTGCCCAGCTCACCCCTACAGGGCTCAGCCTCTGTCCCACACGTTCAGAAGCTTCTTAGTGTCTGAGTCTTCTCGCTACATGGGCAGGGACAGCTGCCTTGGTGAAAGCATCGCAAACAGGATTTTCAAAGAAAGGTCAGAGAATCTTCTATAGTTTGTTTAATGGTTTACATCCTGTATTGGGTGACCTTGAAGAACAGATCTTAAAGAAAAGGGAACTGGCACCAAATATTTCATCCTGAAGGACATTCATCCGTCCCAGGGGCATGGCTGACAGGACCCAGCCATGAGTCAAGCTGAACTCCTACAGGTTTTCGCTCCTTTCCCTGGGAAAAACGAAGGTACGGTGCTGAGGGTCAAGAGTCCTACAGCACCCCTGGGCCATCCTTATTCAATGAGCACAGATTTTCCTGTCTGGTTCTCCTCCAAGCTGCCATCGTGTCACCCACGCTTGCCCTGTGAGAAATTCTTCCCTGGATTATTACATCTCTCACTGCCCACCCCTCACTTCCCCACCCAGCCCCCACTCATGAAGTGTAAGCCCCTTGAGTCTTCCTAAGAGATTTGGCCCTAGCCCCGACCAGTCCTGTGCCTTCACCTTGCTGGATACCAGTCTCCCGTGGATGACCTATGGGACCTCTGTAGTCCAGGACTGGGCAGGCATCACTGTGTCTCCCAGGCAGGTGAACTCGGCCTTCTAGGGGACACCTTCCCCACACCCCACGCCTGCTCCACCCCACCTGACCCCTGCCCCAGAAAACACCGCCCTGGCGGGTGGCAAGACACCAAGTAAAGCTAAACCCCAAAGTGTGCTTTTCCGGGACAAATTTCTACAACCCACAAATTAAGAACCCTGTGCTTTATTTATTTAGAAATTTTAACATATTTTGTTTAAAAGAATCAAAAATAAATAAAGCATGTCCCCTATCCACTCACACACTTATGACATCCCAAATCATTGGAACAGACAGACACATACACAGCCAATATTATATTATATACTACAAATGCTGAGACACAGGCAGATAAAATAGGATAGAAACAAAAGAAAGTTTCTTGTCTTGGGAATAGTACTGGTACTTAATTAGGCCTTGAAGAAAATGTCGATAATTAGTATTTTAAAACCTGCTAATAATTATACCTGCTTTCCAATTAGTCATACTAATCCATATTTCTGTATGAAGATGGTCTGGAATAAACATGAAAATGTAATAGTTCTTAGTAGAGGCGAATTTTCCACTCGTGTTAATTTTCTTTGACATTTTTGCTATATTGTTTGTGCAATTTTTAAAACAAGGATTAAAAAATACATCCTTATAACTTCATTTGGACTCTTTCTTATCCCTCCTCATTACCGTAGAGGGATAACATAGTTGCAAAGTCACGGAGAACTCTGTGGCAATGAGAGGGCAGCAGATACAGCCCCATGCTGGCCTCCCTTCCTTCCTGACCCCTTCTGCCTGCTTCCAGGGTCCCCCTTGGTGCACAGGAACTTGAACAGAATTCAACCAAACCATAAATAACCCATGCTCAGTCACTGAGTTCCACCACTTTTTAACTGAACAAATGAAAATGTTATTCAGTATCCTTATGAAACCAGCTCAGACCGTGGCCAAAGCTTTATGCTTTTTTTTAAATGACTGGTCAAAATATTCTAGAAGTTTAGAAGTTGAATCTAGGAATATGAAGATCTTGGGAAAGGAAAAAGGAAGAAGAATCTGGAGGAATTGGGAAGAGAGTGGGAAAAGAAGGCAAGCATGAGCTCTCCAGGTTGATGTGGTCCAACTTCCCAACCAGACTTGAAGCTCCTATATGGTGTCCATCCCTGGGGAAAGGCTCTTCTACTTGAGTGTTGCTAATCAAGACTGATTTATCCTCTCACAAGACAGTCCCAACCATCATCAGACATCTAGGACTGTTATGGTCCACCCTCTGCCACCTTCTCTGATCTTCTTTCAAGTTCCTTTTCTGCTCTAGCGCTGGCCTCTGAGCACATGAGGTTTTCAGTGTGGCACTTGAACTTCCAGAGTGCTGCGGACTGAACTCAACACCCAGGGACAAGAGATTCTCTATACGAATGACTGAGTTGTTACTTATGTCTTTACAGTTGATAAATGGAAAAAAGAGACAGTCTTTTTTCTTTACATTATTCCTAAGAAGCTTTCAGAAATACCCAAACTATATAACTTTCCGTCTCACCAGGGCAGGTACCATTGCTGAGTGTAAAGGCCCCTCTGTTCCAGCAGAGGACGCTCCACACTGCCTAGGCAGAACGAGCAGGGCCTATCGACAGATTGGAAACTGGGTGTGGGCACCTGGGAGGGGTGGCAATAACACTGCACGAACCTGGGAAGGTCACAAGTTGACTAAGACTGCCCCATTTTTCTGATACTGGATTGGCAGGTATGTGCCAAGTCCCCTCCAGCAGATATGGGAGGAGCAATCACAGTGACACAGAGTGTCCCAGGGGATCCTGGGTACCCGTCCTTTCAGATAGCAGCTAAAAATTGCTGGCACCACACAAATGTCTCGTGGGCATCTTTCCTTTGCCTTCCATCTGGCACAAGCCAAACTCAACTCCAGAAAGCAACTTTATAGACCGCATTTCTAGTCTCCAACTGTCCACTGCCGACTGGCCTTGCCCTGTCTATGAGGCAGAGACCTCTGATGCTCACTTCAACCCTTCGTGACTATTTCTAGGCTCTTTTTGACTTGTTGCTCCTCCATGAATATTTAGCTCGCATTAACTTCTCTGGGCTGCTCGTGTCACACATTCCTGTCTTGGCTTCCATGACTTACTCTCTCACTTCTCCCCATCACTGATGAATGCTCCCTAATTCTCTTGGCTGATTTCCCTTTATCTGATCTAAAGAAAGAGTAGTCCCTGGGTTCTGCTCTTAATTGTTCTCTTTTCTTTTTCAGGGGGTGCTGGGGATCGAACTCGGGGCCTTGTGCTTGCTGGGCAAGTGCTTTGCCACCTGAGCTAAATCCCTAGCCTGTCCTCTTTCTTTTAAGAGAATGAGTTGCTTTAATTGCGAAGAAAATAGAAACTAATGAAGAAAGTTACACAATTCAGGATTTTGTGTAATATTAATCCGATATTGCCTTCTCACAACCCTTTCACACAACACACATACAGAGAGACAGACAGACAGACAGATGGACAGACAGATAGACAATGGGAAATATGTACCTCAAGTTCTCCCAGAATGTTCCCGGACACAAAAGTGTCCTAAAGAAGCCATACTGCCCTAGGATTCTTTTGGAAATCTTCGGACACATATTTGGTTGGCACTGTGATACGGGAAGTTGTGACTGACATTTAGTGACCAGGACCCAGATTGGGATAGACTTCCTGCACAATTTTTGGATGCCCCATCAAGTGTAATGGTTGAGCCCAGAACCAGCCCTATGCCACATGCAAATAAATGCAAAGATTTTTGCACAATTTCAGATAAATTGAGTCATTGAGGAATGTAATTACTGTGTAAAGATAGAAAAGATTGTGTTTTCTTTTCATCAGAAAGCTCACAGGAATTTTGCTCCTCCTGATAAAATTATGTCCTCAATGGCAACATTACTCAGATTATGTAATTCCACAATAGACATCCCTTGCAACAAGCCACATCAGCAGCTATACACATGGTGATTCTACCTACAGGTGCAGAATCTGACTGCCTCATTATGTCTTTCAGTACAGTCCTGCTTGAGATCTTACAAAATGAAGTATATATGATATTCTTGCCATGTGTTCCTTTTGGGTCTCCTTAATAGTATAGTTGGGACATCTTGTTGATTTTTTCATTCTCTGTGATCATAAACTATCTCAAATATAAATAAATAAAAGAGTAAAATGAAAGAAAGAGAGTAGAAAATAAATCGTCAGACTTTCTGAAGGTGGAGAGAGAGACCCAGGGGAGGGAAGGGGACAATGAGGGAATAAAGATATCAAAATGGTCAAGATGTGTTACATATGTGTACCACTTCCCCAGTATGAATGTAACCATTATATATTCTAGACATACACTAATAAAAAGGCTATTTATATGAAATTCTTAAAACAAAATGATATTTACTATGAAATTCTCAAATAAAACATAGAAACAAAAATAAAGTATCTCTGCCTCTCTACAGTATTACTTTAATTTTTGCTATGAGACGGAAGCAATGGGACTAATACCTTCAGAACTTCTGATCTGATGAAATAATACTTTTTCAAATGAAACTTTCATCAATATTGAGAAAGTCCCTGTTAAGGTGCCCATGCTTGTTTTTGATAGAACTGGATAGCTGTATGAGACTTCTTCATGGTCTCTCCAAGGCACCAACAAGCTTCCCATTCCACTGAAGTCTTTCTTGGAGGGTTCAAGTCCCTAAAATTCCAAGAAACCACAGTCTCCAGTTTAAGACCATCTTTTGGAATTCTTTTTTCCCAGAGTGCTTGGAAACAACCCCTGAGCCAGTGAGGATTCATGGAAAGGAACCAGCGTAAGAGAGTGAGCCAAACTCGGAGGCAGCAGGTCCAAGGAATGTTGCCGTATCTGCTCTGTACCAAGGAACATTTAGTGGGTGTCTTAGGCCTGAGATTGTGAAAGAAAAGACAATCAATGCAGAGGGCAAGGGAGATGGGATGTTCATTCTCCTTAGAGTTAGATGAATCCCAGAGCTCTGTTAGAGAACAACCTCACTACGGAAACACACTTCAGTCAGTTACGGAAGGAAGCCTGGCTCCTGAACCAACAGCTACAACACCGCGGCCCTTCAGGGAAGAGGAAAGCCTCGGGGGGAGTCTCATGGCTCAGTTAACAGACCAAGGGAAGGATTCTGTCCTTCTAGCTACATTACTGTGAGGGAGATACACAGATCTTGACCAGGAGTAGGAAGTTTCTGCGGATATCTTAAAGTAAGGACAAAATGCAAAACTTGGGTGCAGGTTACACAGAACTTGGGCAGAAACTGCAGTCAGATTCCAAAAGACTTATCTGTATCAACAACGTGCAATTCAGATCCCAATGGAGTGGAGACAGTTGAATCCGCTAGGATGGAAAGCCAGGGTGGGAAGACATGTGAGAAAGAATAAATATTCTCCTTTTTGTCTGCATGCACATGGATGCCTTTGAATATTCAAGAAACTGAGGACAGTGGCTGCCACAGAGAAAGGGCACTCAGTGGTAAGACACAGGAGAATTTTTAACCACGCAGTTGTACTTGTGGGGTCCCTTCTGTTTGATATCATTACTCAGATAGGTACCAAGCATCAAAGGCACACTAAGCCTACCTAAAGATGAAATATTGGCACCTAGGGCTTTGAGAAATCTCACTAGACCCGGGGAGTTCAGGGTCTTTGCTTGATAACCTCTGAAGAATTCTGACTGGCTCATGTCCAAGTTTTCTCCATATGAGTAAGCTTCCCATTTGTATTTCTGGTTTTCCTACAGGGAATCTTTGTAACTCTCCCTCCACCTCTTCTTCCTGTGTTATCTGGTGATTTGTTCTGCCTTTCCCGTGTTGACGACTCCAGTTTACACCTCTAGCCCCAGTCATTACATGGACAGAGTAGATTCCCCTGCTAACTGGCCCGTTATCTCACCCCACAGTCCTCTGGCCCTGGTCTATTATTGCCTAAGCCAAAAATACAGAAGCTTTTCTCAACTCCTCCCTTTGCCTCACCCCATCCTAGTCTATATCTAATATAGCACCAAAGCCTGATGATGGGACTGTTACCTGTCTCTAAAATGCACATCCTCATTTCTGGTCACTCTATCACCTCTAAAGACTTCTATTCAAGCACGAACCCTGATGGTCTTTCACCTTCACCTTTGCAATAGTCTCCTAATAAATCTTCCTGTCTCCAGTAGGGGCCTGTATAACCTACACGGAATGGCCATGTGTCTCTCCGATTAAATCCCTCTACCAGATACTCCTCACCTTAGACCGCTGCTTCATACATGAAACACATGGAAAAATATAGATCTGACCACGAACAGATTTCCTATAGAAAAACTATATTTCTTAAAGATACTCAGAAACAAGAAAAAGTGTGGTCTGCACCCAGTTCCTATTCTACTAGCAGCAAGGCAATCTTTCCTTCACACTCACTTAGAACCTAGTGTAATAAGCTGATAGATCTCAAAACTCTTTCCAAAAATTTCTGACTCACAAATTAGAGTCCAGACTCCATAAAACACCAACAAGATCCTTGATAGCTGATTTGGAAATCTCTTCAACTGCATTCTTGACATTAATTTCATGGCCAAGGGAATTTCACTCTTCCTTCTCCTTAACCATATTATTCCCTCTTCTTGGAGTGTCCCTCTTTTCCTTGAATGTTTTTGTCTGCCTGAAAAACTCCTATTCGTCTTTTAAAACCCTACCAAACTTCACTTTTAGTCATCCTCGCTTCCATATATTTCATATCTATGTTTTGTGTGTGTTTCTGTCATTGCTTAGGTACTGCAATGATGTGTTTCCATACACCACCCAAGTCTCCACGCTCTCTGCAAGAAAGAACTATGTCTCATTCATCATAGTGTCCCCAGCGTTTGTCTCAGTCAGCACATTTGTGCAGAAAATTGTTTTTCAGCCATACTGAATCCATATTTTTCCTTCATTATCTTCCTAGTATCGATGTATTTGAGTACTCAGTCTTATTCCACTTAGTTCTTTGTTACACACTGGCTTACACAGGGCTTTCATTAGTCCTTGCGACTTGACAACCCTCGATAAGATTCACTGTAAATCATAGTGGTCTCTATTTTCATGTTGGACCTTACCAAGGAAACTCAAGTCCAAGCAAGATGAACAGGAGTATCCTCCATACTGAGGTGTCACTAAATAAAACTGTAAACCAAGAAAGAATCTAGGCAATGTGGGCAGAGCACGATAATACATCACTGTTCATTCAGCCGTGTCCCCAAAAGAGTGGCTGTATTGTTTGGCCTCAGAGATCAGCTCTTTCACGGATGAGGATAAATCATCTCTCTCAATGTCACCTAACTCCCATTGTTGTAAATCTACAGGCATCAAGCCACTTTTTGTACTAATTTAATTTCCCAAGTATCTTGGTAACAAGATGGGAAGGGTCTGGTGTTTCAAACACTGAATATATAGATTTTCCCCCAAGATAATGTGTGGACATTTCGGTTGTCACACCCATCTCTTCTGTGTTTGGTTCACATAAACTAGTCCTCAGGAGCATATCCAACTGTGATTGCACTGACAAAATCGATTTCATCCTCTATAGAGCTCTCAGTGGACCACAGACAGCTTCTCTCCTCAGCAGTCCTGAGCAGATACCCACTTCTTCTACTTCTCTGTCACTCTTTTTTAACGTCATTTAACTACATCTGTATAATTCAATCACAGTTTACAAAATATTTTCACATTATATGCTTTATCCTCTTGGTGTCCAGAGGTAAATATTCTCTGTTCATTTCACTAAGAGACAACTGAGACTTGGGATGGTCAAGTGATTTTTCCAAGGACTCACACATCCTGTAAATTGTGAATTCTTTTTTCTTGTCTACCCTTGAAAGATCACCATGGATTAAGCTCATATTCTCAAATCAAAGTTCCTTACTCTTTCTACTCCTCCACAATGGTTTCCAAATTCTCATATCAGTCCAGATAGAAGCGTATCTGGTGAAGTTGTTTCTCCCCACTGAACTCATGTCTGGAATCAAACCAAAAGTGTCATCAGGGAAACTCAGAGGGAGTACCTCAAACCAGGCCAAGACAGGAGCGATTGGGGATCCCAAAGAAAGCAGCACTAAACCCGGGAGTGATCTGTCTCAATCACACAAAGAGGTGCCCACAGCATCCACATAGTTCACGCAAGACAGCCATCCACTTGGAACCCCAGCGGTGAGCAGGACAGGTTATGGAGTTTTACATAAGAGCTTAAGGAATTTGGTTCAGGGCAGAAGCTCGTTTCCACACATTTAAGATAAACTTCTCTGTTTTCAAGCAACAACTCAAACAAGTTTATTTGTTCTGAGGAATGTTCAAGGCACCAGCTGAGTGCAAGTCTGCAAGGGAAAATATGCAGCTAGCTGGGTCACAGAGCAGTCAAGGCACTCTGAGTTTCTTAGTCGGGACACAAAGAATGTGGTGAACAGGGGACCCTCCAGAACAGGTGACTAGGGAGGAAGGCTGGCGCTCACCTCTGCCCACCTGTGCCTCCCATCCCTCTTAGCCCTGGCTGAACAGGAAACTAGGAAGAATTTTCCTAATTAGAAACTAAGAGCATTGATCCTCAGAGAAGATGACTGGCTTTTCTCATGGACTGGAAACTACTAGAAAGCGGTATTTTCCTTTGAGGAATATCTCTGAGCTACCTAGAGTCCAACAACCGCTGGGACAACAGCCAACTCATCTTCGTCGCCACCGCCCTTGTCATTAGAATTGTGCTTACTGAGTGTGTGCTATATTCTCAGCCATGTTCATTCCTCTTATCCAGTCCTCTCGATAATTCCTAGTGAAATGACTTTATTATTCTCGCTTTGGAGATATTGAAACTGAGATGCAGAGGGCTGTAACCAGCCTGTTTTCATAGAACTAGTAGGTGATGGCGGCAAGATGCAAGCACAAACAAATCTGAGTTCAAATGCCCATGCTTTGGGCCACTCAAGTGTCCCCTTCACAAGCTCAGCCTGTGTGTCAACAAGGCTACTTCTTCGACTAAGCAGCACTTTGGGTGGTAGCCTGAGAGCAAGGGAAACTCATATCCAACTCTGTTACCGCTCCGGATTCTTGATCTCTCCAAGGCAAGTGCAGCTCTCTGCTTCAGCAGCTGCCGACCCTTCACTTCCGAGACCCTTCTGATCACCGGCTCTTCTGCATGGTCAGTCAACTTTTCCAGGCAGTACTGTCCCTTCTTCACGATGCCAAACTCCTCCTCCCCACCCTATTTGATCACTCCCGCTTTCAAGAACGCCTTCTCAGATAAACAAAACCCTCCACCTCAATCTCCCCATTTCTGCAAGGCCCGCCCGTCCCTAAGAAAGAGCTTGAACCCTGGTTCTACCCTGGTTAGATGATGCCCAGTCAGTCTCCCGGGCTTGCTTGGGTTCATGTGCCCCAGCTCTCCCACACGCCATGTTATTCTAGAGTCTTCATTCTAGAGTCTTCATTTACAAAATCCCCATCCAACAAAAGTGCCATGAACAAAGGAGATTGAGACTGACTGAGAATTTCAAATGCAGTTTATTGCAGCCAAACGGGGAAATGGGGAGTTGAATACCTCTCCATGAAAGACAAACAACTTGCATACACCTTATGTACAAAACCAAAGCAGCACAGAGCTTGCTGCAAGAGACAAGATACTGAGGGGCCGGCCAGAGCATTGCTCTAAGCGTGGCAGAGGAGCCGTGGGTCTAATGGTCCTCCTCCGGCTGGTAGAAGGAGGCTCTTTGAAATGTCACTCGTGTCATAGTAACTGATGAACTGTTTCTCAGGCAAAGCCCAAAACAGGGTGGTAGCCAGAGAATGAGACTGCTGCTGGCCTGAAAACTTCTTGTGAAAGCAGAGCAGAAAAGAAAGAGCAGGGGGAATGGGATGAGCCGATGTACCTAACCATAGCTCTTCTCTCCAGCAGGGCTTTAGGGAGCAGGTCTCGGGGGCAGCTGACCTTGATCTCGCCAGCCTATCCAGTGGGGATGGAAAGGGGAGAGCTAATGGGGTAGAGAGCATCTTTATCTGGAATAAGTGGTGGAAACAAATTTTACGCTAGAACTGCCACTAGAGGTCTTGTGGCCCCCAGAGCTGGATCCCCGGCCTCCAGAGGAACCATAGCTGCCTCCAGAGCTCCCCCGGCCGCCAGAGCTGCCACCACCTCCTCCAGAGCCACCTCTGTGACCCCCACTGCCGCCTCCGGAGCCGTAGCTACCGCCGCCGCCGCCTCCAGAACTGTAGCTGCCACCTCCAGAGCCGTAGCTGCCGCCGCCGCCGCCACCTCCAGAGCCATAACTGCCGCCTCCAGAGCCATAACTTCCACCGCCTCGGATACTGCCTCCACTGATGCTGGTGTGGCTGGTGCTCACAGCTGCAAAGAGACTCGGTTATCTTCAGCCCCATCCCCTTTCCAACCCATCGGAATCCAGCCACCCCCCTGAGAAATCAGCTCATACTTACATACGCTCACGTTGGGGGAACACTCTCCAGACATCCTGTAGGATAAAAACAGCAAATCCCTCAGAACACTGCTGCTTCAAACCCTGCCCCACACCCTCTCGGCTACCTCCAAGACTCACCCCAGCCGAGGGCCCCTCCATCCACTCCATCTGAAACCTACTCCAGACCCTCTGGCCTCCCAAACCTCTGCCATCTTTCTCAGCATGAGTGTGAACTCAGAGAAATCGCCACATAAATTAGACACAAGCTAATGGAGGCCGCCTCTACAGACAAGGACTTTATGTCAGATGACAGCTGAGCTGGGCCAAATGAAAGATGCATCGCCACATCTCAAACATAGGACTGTCACAGTGGGAGGAAGGAAAGGGGAGGGGCAGTGAGGGAAGGAGGGAGGGAAGGAAGAAAGAATGACAGACAGGAAGGTAGGAAGAAAGAAAGGAAGGAAGGAAGAGACAAGAAAGATGGAAGGGAAGAAAGAAGAGATAAAAAAGTAAAGAAAGAAAAAGAAAAGTTAAGTTTGGAACTCCGGCCCCAAAGCGAAACTAAGTCCTTGTTCGTCCCTGTATATTTTCCACCTCCCCAAACCCAGGGCAAGCTGCAGTTCGATGGCTGTGTCTTCAGTAATGGTCAGCTTGCAAGGAAGGAAGCCCTGAGAAGCCATCAAGCTCCCTTCCTCACCTGCTCTCCTCTCCTTCCAGGAGGGTCCTGTAGGTGGCGATCTCCATGTCCAGGGCCAGCTTGGTGTTCATGAGCTCCTGGTAGTCACGCAGCAGCCGGGCCAGATCCTCCTTGGCCTGCTGCAGGGCATCTTCAAGGTCATTCAGCTTGTTCTGGGCATCTTTGAGTGCATTCTCACCACGCTGCTCGGCATCATTTATGGACTGCTGCAACTGGGAGATCTGAGAAAAGAGAAAAATGAGTGTCACACCTGCTCAGATTACCTCCACCTTGAGCTTCCCATTGCAAATCGCTCTTCCCACTGAGTGGAGCCAATAGACTGGGTCCCGCAGAACCACTGGACTTTAAGTCACCTCTGGATAGCACATGGCCATGCTGCTTCCTTAAACCACCTTAGAGGCGATACAGCAGCCTCTCCTGGTCCTGGCTGCCTTTCCTCTCCTCCTCAGCTCTGAAGTGTTACTTTGGTCATGGGCTAGATCATTCATACTGATCATCACATCTTTCTCTACTAAGTCATTTTTCTTAAGAAAATTCCACATGATAGCTAAATTCTGGAAACCACACACTCACCAAAGGAACTGAGGATAACATGTTGCCGTGGTATGGACTGTAATACTTAAAACCAGAAAAGCCTCCCCACTGTCCAATGGTTACCCCCATCCCACGCATCCGAGCTCCAGACAGGGGAAGGAAGTACCTGCTTCTTGACACTTTCAATTTCAGCTCTAAGTCTCTGGATCACTCGATTTAGCTCAGAAATCTCCAACTTGGAGTTTTTCACACTGTCGCCATGTTTGCCAGCAGTGACCTGCAGCTCTTCATACTAAAGGTGATAGGTCATATGAGTTAGAGGGGGGCAAACCCTGCATGCTCAGGCACACAAACATAAGAGACAGCACAGAACAGCAAGGTGAGACATTCTGAGGGAACTTCCTAGGCAGTCAGGCACTCACCTTGGTCTGGTACAGGGCCTCAGCCTCAGCTTTGCTCCTCTGGGCGATGTCCTCATACTGGGCCTTGACCTCAGCGATGATGCTGTCCAGGTCCAGGCTGCGGTTGTTGTCCATGGACAGGATGACACTGGTTTCAGTGATCTGAGTCTGCATCTGAGACAACTCCTATAGGACGTAATAGGTCAATGATTCATAGTGCTGAAACAAAAGACTACTTAGACAGAAGAAGAGCTCAGGCGGTGGAAGGTATACTTCTATTCCTCTGGGGAGCGGCAGATTCAGGTTCAGACTCTAGTTAGGTAGGATTCGTTGAAATCAGAGTACTCACTGTTTGAAAGAGTGCTGTGAGGAAATCAATTTCCCGCTGCAAGTTGTTAACTTTGACCTCAAGGTCTACCTTGGTCATATAAGCAGAATCCACATCCTAGAGGAACAAAGGACAGCATCAAGCCTGTTCTTTCCAGGGTGAATCCCTTTCTCTGACTATTGAAGGGTTTTCTAAGTAGAAGTGGGATTTGAGGTCTATTCCACTCCTTTTCGTTCCAGATACCTCCCAGTTTTTGGATCGCCCCCCTTTTGGAATCACAATCCAAGGAGTTTCCTGATTTGCTTAGAACTTGCCTTCCTGCTTACTACAGGAAATGCTGAGAAATATGGAGATGCTGAGTAGCTAGAGCAGGTCCGTGGTAATGTGAACAAACGCTCTGCTCCAGATATTCAGCAGCACCACTACCTGGTTCTCCACATCATGGGTTCTTTCTCCTTATAATTGGAGACCTCTTCTATTATTTATTTCAGAGGTAAATTCCATCCTATAGAATTTGCTTACCTTCTTGATAGTCACAAATTCATTCTCTGCATTTGTCCGCTTGTTAATCTCATCCTCATACCTGCAGGAAAGCAGACGTGATTAGGGGAGGTGAGATCTGAAGGCCATGATTCTAAACTAAAAGTAGCATTTCCTGTCATTGCCTTTCTGTTACAAAATATGATATTTTGGCCACTTGTTTCTTCTAAGTGATAAAATCCCTAAACTATTTCCACCTACCAAGATGAAGATTTCTAAAAATGTCAAATTTATTTGCCTCTAACCTAAGGAAGATGTAGCTACACACTACTACATAATCTTAGCTTATCCCTCTCTGGAAATCTTTTACAGCAATAGTCAAGAACCGCCCAGCCAGGCTTTCTTACTTGTTCCGGTAGTCCTCCACCAAGTCTTGCATGTTCTTGAGTTCTGAGTCCATGCGAGATTGGTCATTCTTCAGTTGGTCCACTTGCCTTCTGAGGTCACTGATAAAAGCCTCGAAAAGGGGCTCTAAATTGTGGGTTCTCGTGGAGGTGTCCACCTGCTGCAGAAGCTCCCATTTCGTCTGCAGCACCTGGTTCTGCTGCTCCAGAAACCTCACCTATAAACACAAGAGCCATTAGCCTGCTGCATAAACGGGGTCCCAGGGCCACCGAGCAAGGCCAGTGCCTCGTTTGAAAAAGAACTTCAATTCCTATTTGCTAGCCATGCCAAACAGAGAAATATGGAAGAAGATCAAGTTAGCATCTTCTTCATAACAAAACCCAACTCATCGTTAATTCAGTGAAGCATTAGAAGAAAGTAGCTACACAATACCAATAGCAGAGCATATGTAAAATTAATGCAATTATGCTTTGAAAAAAATACATGCTATTTGAGAGATTTACCTTCCAATGTTTTAGGTAGCTAGTCAATAAGAATTAGTTTTCATTACCTGGGTATATACACAGTTAAAAATTACATTGGGACGATCTCAGATTAGACTTCAAATTTATTGTGGATAAGTTTGGATTGACATTATTCATCATTAACCAGAAAAAAGATTTGAATGTTTTTCCAGAACTGATGCCTTAAATTATTAGTATAAAAATATCTGCATCCTGATCTAGTACCAAAGTGAAATTGTCAGAAAGCAGAGCTCCCCACCGACAGCAAAAGATGTTTAGCACTGATGTTCTCTACTGCTCCTGCTAACCAGCACAAGCCACTCCGTTCACACTCAATTCTCTTTTTGTGACTCAGTTCTCATTTGCACACTTGAAATTTCTATTAGCATCATTTCTATTTTCTTCGTTCAGCTCGAGGGTCAACTCAGCTCAAGAACTAAATAAAGAACTCTTAAATGTAAGCACCAAACTGATTCTTGCTTAGATCAATCACAAACTCCATTGTCCAAGGGAGTTTAGTCATTAGCCTCATTCCCAAGCATACTTCCAATATATCTCCTAGAAGCCCATTCCACAAACTATCTTTTTAGTCGTCCAAACACAGAAATGTAAGGTTAAGCCCACACATCCCTAGGTTGCCCCAATCTCAGAGGAAGCAAGAATAGCTCTCCCAGAATACTGAGCAAATACTCACCTTGTCAATGAAGGAGGCAAATTGGTTGTTGAGTGACTTGATCTGCTCCCTTTCTCGAGACTTTACTTTTTGGATCTCAGGATCAATCTCCACATTGAGGGGTTGCAGGAGGCTCTGGTTGATGGTGACTTCCTGTATGCCACCAGGAGGGTAGCCAGGCCCAAAACCACCCCCATATCCACCACCTCCAAAACCACCTCCACTGCCAAAACCACCACCAAAACCACCACCCCCAAAACCACCACCCCCAAAACCACCACCTCCAAAACCACCTCCACTGCCAAAACCACCAAAACTACCACCCCCAAAACCACCACCACCAAAGCCACCGAAACCACT
Organism: Hystrix cristata; assembly: GCA_004026905.1. Taxonomy (NCBI): domain Eukaryota; kingdom Metazoa; phylum Chordata; class Mammalia; order Rodentia; family Hystricidae; genus Hystrix; species Hystrix cristata. The sequence goes on along the minus strand of PVJO010001258.1, from coordinate 99,896 downwards.
ACGACTACCTCCTCTAGCCACACTTATGGAGATGCTCTTGCTGCCACCAAGGTTAACAAGACTCCTGCTTCCAAAACCACCACTACCACCACCTCCGCTGCTACAGAATCCTCCTGAGAATCTCCCGCCACCTCCTCCACTGCGGCGCACAGAGCTGCTAGTGGATCTACGGTGGAAGCTGAGCAGCCCTGCAGAGCCAGAGCTGAAGCCCCTTCCACCGCTCCGGCACACAGACCTGGAGCTATACTGCCGGCTCATGTTGGCTTACAGAGTAGTAGGAGCAAAGAAGGGAGAGAGAAGGAGCCAAGCACTCCTCTGTCCTGAGCGGTGAGACTTGCCCTTATATACAGGGAGGAAAGTGGGCTTGGTCCTCCAGAGTCAGCGGAGATGCAGCGCCTCTGAAGGGTTTGGTTGCCTGCAGCTATACAAGACTTTTTACGAGCCTCAACAGCACCATAAACACTACACACCTAGCTCCCAGGATGGGCTCTCAAAATTGCTGTGCAGGCAAGATTGGCTGGTGTGGTAATCATTTTATCAGACATGATCTCTATTCAAGTATTTGTAGCTTTGGAAAATAGGACCCTACATCTACTACCTGTTGTCTCTTAGAAGAATTTCATAACTACTGGCATAAACACATGCGAGTTTCTATTCTTGCCTTATCCTTGTAAGCTGCTATGCACACTCTCATCAGGAGCAGCAGGTGCAGTAGCCCACGCTCGCATCTCTGAGCTCTCTGGCCCAGCTCTGAGACTTGCAGCCGCAGCCCTAAAGCTCACCAAGTTACATTTCCTGACACAGACTAAGCACTTTAACAGCTAAAAAATTAAATGTTTTTGTTGCCAGCTTTTATAAATGCACTACGTTGATTGATTGAAGGAAAAGGAACTGTCATCAAACAAGATGGATGGGTGGATATTCTGGAAGGACCAGAAGGGAAAGACAAGTTCTCTCCTAAGTTTCCCAGTTGTTCCTTTTCTACAAAGACAGATCAGGGTAAGAGATAAACAACAGAGACACCAACAACAGAAATCAGGTACCAGTGGGAAAGCGTGTGGAACAGTGGGATGAGAAAATATGTGATACATTCGGTAAAGCAAAGAGCTGCCAGCTGTCCAATACTCATGCTGAAAAGTAAAGAAAGATGGGGGCTGGGGATTTAGCTCAGTGATTAGAGTGCTTACCTTGCAAACACAAGGCCCTGAGTTCGATCCCTGGCACCAAAAAAAAAAAAAAAAAAAAAGTAAAGAAAGATGAGGGTAGATTTAAAGGGAGAACAATACTGGGAGTCTCGAAAACTTGATCTGAGAAGTTTGCATCATTTCTGGAGGTAATGATAATACTGATGATGATGATGATGATGATGATGATGATGATGATGAAGAAAAACATCAAAGCCCAAACATGTACTAGAGACTCTTCTATATATTTTCTATGTATTAGCTCAATTTTCACAACAGTTTTGTTTTTAGAATAAGAAAACTGAGGCATGGGGTTTGAAAAACCTGTCAAAGTCTACATAGGTACCAAGTGGCACAGCTGGGATTTAAACAGAGGACAGCTAGCTATACACGGTGTGCAAGACCCTAGGCCACATGTTATAGACAGCACAGCACTGAGTTCAAGTCTCCCTGCCTGCTGTAGGTAAAGCCAGCTAGCATGGGAAGCTGTCCCCTGTGGAGGGCTCTCAGGACAGAAGGCCCGGCAAACATAAGTACTTGCAAAATGTTTCTTGATTCACTCTGAAAAAGAAAGATTGGAGATGAAGAGTTCGGAGAGTTGTGGCTTGCATATGAGAGGACCCAGCATCCTTTGTAGTGGACCAGGAAACCGCAGGGCTTTCCTGGAGAACATCATTTGTTCAACATTAATGGAGAGTAGTGGCACTGAGATCTGGAAAGACCAGAATCCCACACAGACTTTCACTCAAAGACACCTTGGAAGCCTGGCATACTCCCCGCACTTGCATGTAAGCACAGAACGGAAAAGTCAGTGGGGAGAAGGCTGCTCTAATTTCAGCTGGCTGCAAGCAACTCTGTGAGTAGCAAGCTCTAGACTTGCACAGGAAGGTCCACTCTGGACTGCAAGATCTGCAGGGGAAGGAAGTTCATGGAGATCATTTGGCCCCATTGCCCTGTAGCTCTGCGCCAAGACACTGCTTGTCCTCTGCACCCTTTCCTCACCACTAAGCCTTCCCCCTCCTCTCTTCCCACAGCATTTGCCATATACCTTCCTCCAGCAGTGACCCTTACATCTCTATTTTTCCCCTCCCATTCCCCACCTCCACACCACTGTGGTCGAGGACTCCATCCTAGCACCAGCACCCTTAGGCTACTAAACCATCCATCTCTTTAGGGAATGAGTAATCCAGGTCTTGGAAACAATGGGGACTGGGATGGTCTTGGCGTGGTAATAACTGTTGCCTAATCATCTTGTGACAGGCAATCAAAATTCTTTTAGTTTAGCATACTCCCTGTGAGACATATCATTCTGTACAATCGATTCCTTCTAGCATTTTGGAGGGGTGTGCATATGTGTATGTATGCATGTTGGTGTGTGTTTGTGCTGACCTAAATCAGATCTCTGCAGTGATCCGTGCTTCCAAACTGAGAAACTGACAGAGAGAAAAAGAAGCAAGAGTCAAGCAATTGACAATTTACAGAGCTGCGAACTTGTTCTAGAAGGTACCATGAGAAGGCAGAAAATCAGGAACTAGAAGGAACAAGAAGGTGTAAAAGTCACCATCAGCTTACATTTGCATAGTTCGCCTCCACCAAGCATGTATACAAACACCATCCCTGCAAGATGCCCTGAGAATTAGGCCATCAAACTAATCCACACTGTTATACAAACTGAGGCTCAGAGAGATTTACTCTACCCTCAGCTAAGAAAAGACACGTCTGGGAATAGACCTTTGGGGTTTTTTTAGTTAATTTTATTGATACATTTTAGATATACATCATGATCATATTCATCATACGGAATTTGTACCTGTACATAATATATCTTGATTTTTCTACCCAAATCCCTCCCCTCCCTTCAACTCCTCCTCCTCTCCTTATTTACAAAGGCTTTGTTTCCATTTTTTCCTTCTACTATCTTTTTTCTCTTCCCTTCCTTCCTTTCCCTCCCACCCCCCATTCCACTTCCCATTTGAATATTTTGTTCCTATTTCCCAATATCTACTATACATTTTGGCCCTATTTACTGTTTTGGTTTCTCACACCAGAGAAACCATGCGGTGATATTTAAACATGTGTATTGATTTATTTCACTTAAGGATGTGATAGACCCTTGGTTTTCTAGTAATTTTCCTCCCGCACTGGAAAAGAGATGCAAAGACGAGCCACTGGGACTGGGTCAGAGAACCACAGAATATTCCCATTCCGGGTGCTCAAAGGCCACACTATCTAACTTGCCTAGCAAAGAAATAAGAACATGAGCCCAAGGAAGAAAACAAAATTTGTCCAGCCCATACAATCAATTCCTGGGAATCTTCTGATTACTGAATCAAACTCTTATTCACTGCTCGCTTTTGAGGCAGCCCAGTAGGATTACAGCAGGAGTGCTGTTAGCTAACCAAGTTCATCATTTCCTGTGATGTCCCTAACATCGTGGTGGGTGCACGGGGACATTAAAAATCATGTGTGGAGCGAAGGTGTGAGCCACATGCCCTCACTACTGCCTTGTGTATATTCTCTGTCTACACCAAGTAATGACAAAATAAGAGAGAAAAGAGACAAGGCACTAACTACACATTAGAAGCTACATCTTTCTTAAATGTCACAAAAAAAAAAACCCTCAAGCTGGTAGTTATCAGACCCATTCTAAGACAGAAAAGACAGCTTGGGTTCAGAGAGATTAAAATGTGTGCCCAGGGTCACCCAGCTGGTAGTCAACATGCCAAGCTTGTCCGACGCCGGAACGATGCCTCTCGTCCTTGGGCTGCCTTTGCTGCCTGCACCACCTACACCCTTCCCTATTCACCTGTCACCCAGCCTCATGAGGTGACCCTTCCTCCCCCATGCTTTGCCTCGACTGTTCAGCCGTTCTCCCTTCTTTTCCATTTTCTCAGCTCACTTCTACTTTTCTCTTCTCTGTAAGGCCTTCAGTTGCCCTGAAAACTCCCTTCAAGCCCCTTCCCACTATCATGCTCTGAGACCCCACAGGTCTCAAGCCCGGAGCTTCTCTCCAGTCTGTTTTCAGTCCACCAGCCTTTGAGTGCAAATGTATTTCTCCCTCCTGCACTATAGGGTTGGGGCCAGGCCCAGTTCTCATCTCCTCCAGGGAAGTCTTCATAGTTAACACCATGTAGCTGCTCTCTTGGTTTATTTTCCTGAGTTCAGTTGCTGCCAGATCCAAGAGCACATGATGTGTGCATTAGCCCATTTGAGTGTGTGTATGTGTGTTTGTTGACCACCATCATCAACTGACCTGTAAACCTTTAGGACCCAGACTCCCACATGGCTCTCTGAACTTGAGGCATACCCCAGGCAGAGGTAGATAATAGAGTGCCAAAACACCTGCATGGGACTCACGTCCCTGTAATGATGGCTGGGGTTGCCACAGGCAGGCTGCAGGGCATGGGCAGGGGCAGGTATGGTGATGTTTTGAGAGCTTTTGAAGGAGGGGACTGTGAAAGAGTTGAAGAGAGACATGCAGTGACAAGCCATCCAGCCCTGCGGGACTCCACCAGGGATGTGGGAGAGAGAATTTCAGGGGAGTGGGGAGAGCCAAAGCCTGGGAGGAGTACAGGGGAGTCCTAGACAATGGGGAGGCGGGGTGAGATGTTGAAAGCGACAAGCAGCAGAGGAGGGGCCGAGGCTTTTTATGCGGGAGGGAGAGGTGCAACGAGGGGCAGCCTCGGCAAGGACAGACAGCAAGGAGGGAAGCCCCAGAGCCACTCAGGGTAGTGTGAGAGCAGAGCAGAAGCCAGGCAAGAGGAAGCTGAAGATGCACATGTAGGAGAGAGGCAGTGGATCTTGTCATACTCCGTGCCGTGGAGTCAGCCAGTCCTGTGTTCAGTCCTGGCTGCACCTTTCTAGCTGTGTGCCACTCTAGGCAGGTCACCAATCTGTTCGGAGCCTAAATTTTCTCCTTCGTAAATGAGAACTATATGTGCCTTCCGAGAAGACTGCAGGATGTACACAATTAAGAGAAGAGGAAGGACTCTCTCTTACCTTGCATTTAGAAGGACCCAGAAAGTGTTGTAACAATCAGAAAAACTTTGGAACAAACCCATTTCATTGGAACAGTAGAAAGGCTAGGAAAGGCTGGTTCACAGTCTTCAAATGTGTGAAAGAAAGTCATGGGGGGCCATAAAGCTGTCGCAGGGAAGCCAGGGGCCCATCACTGAGAAGTGACACTGCGTGCACCTGACACAGAAGAAAGCTGAGGCCAGATGCCAGAAGCCCTCGCTCACTTCAAGGAGAGCTTGCTCTGCAGGGAAGGGACCGGCCCCAGGCCCAGCCCAGTGGACCAGGCTTGGGAGCCCTTCCAGCCTTGGCATGGAGCTGTTCAGAACCTACTATCCATGCTGGAGAACTTCCCAACATACCAAGTTCCCAGCCTCACCCTGCAACAGAATACTGATCTACTTGAAGATGTTCCATTTCCTGCATTGATCAGAAAGCTGCTAAAATCGGAGCAGCAAGTCCAGCGAAATCATGGGAGTTACAGTGAGTTCGAAGAGGGACTTTGGGAGTGCCTGGCTCAGTAATTTGAAGATACCACCCGGGCCAAAGGGCTGGGCCACGAAATGAGGCGACCTCCTCAAGACTCTTTCTTAGATCAAGGACTTTCCCAGCCCAGAGATGAACATCTGGTCCAAGGTCAGAAGGAGTCAGAATTTTATTTAGCCAATGATTGCTTCTCGTATTCATCATGTCCTGAGATAAAAATCTCTGTGCCTGAGAAGCTGGTGGAATTAAATTTAGATTTCCAGAACATCCCGCCCTGCCAGAACCTCCCAGTGGGAGGAGCACCTGGCAAATTTCCCCTGGGATCTCACACCCAAGAGTCTGGTGAATGGATCAGCTGACTTTTCTCTCCCCCTGAGTGTCTTCCTGGTGGGAAACCCTGATTGGGGTGGGGATGGAATGCTCCATGGTCCCTGGAAGGAACACAGAGCACCCACATGTGGCCTCCCCAGGTCTCTTAAAGAGACAGTGAGAGTTAAATGAGATAATGCGTGTGTGGCTTTTTGTATATGGGTTATAGAGTTGCCTATTTGTCTTCACTAGGGTGAGCTGAAGGTGAGCAGCATTTGCTCCTGGTAGGATCTTTCACTATTCACACCAGGAAGCCTCCACCAGCATGTTATGGTGCCAGCTCTCCATTGCTTAAGTCCCTACAGGAACTCCCTCCTCCCCAGAACATCAAACGCAGACTTCTCTTCTAGACAAGGACCCCTTCCTTGCTTAACTCCTCTCCCCTTGGTTTTTCATTTCTTGTGCATCTGCCCTGTGGTATTTCTGCTCCAGTAGTCCTAGGACTGGGCACTTGTTTCCTCCATCTGTCCCCTGATCCTCTCTGATTGAGATGGTCAAGTCTTCTAAAGGGAAAAATCAGGGCTGTATTTTCTGGAACAATCCTGATTCTTGCCCAGGAAAGGGACATGATAGATGACCTCTGGCTGACCTTGCTCTTATGCTTTATCCCAAGAACCAACTTGGATTCCCATAGAGCATCATACTCAGGTGCACAATCCCAGGGATAATTAATCCACACCCTGCAAAAGGTCTGGTAGTGCCAGAAACTTGGAAGCATTTTACAGTTCAAGCTAGGCCCTGTTCCTCTCCATGACTTTCTCCTTCCCTGGCATTTGACCTTACTCTTTCCATAAAACACAGAGTATAGAATTGAATGGAATTTTTTTTCTCAAGCTCTGCCACATGAACTCTTTGGGCAACAAAGATGTAAAAGGCCTCCATACGTGTGTCCTCACCCATCCTTCTCTTCTTCCCTCAACTTCCTGCCAAATGGCTGGGCTGGGGATTTAGCTCAGTGGTTACAGTGCTTGCTTAGCAAGCACAAGGTCCTGAGTTCGATCCCCAGCACCAAAAAAAAAAAAAAAAAAAAAAAAAAAATACAAATGGTTAGCCAACCTCTGCTTGAAACTTGATAACTCCCCAAGTGGCCTCTCACGTCTCAGGATCACAGGAAGGTGATTCCTACATGGAGCCAAATCTGCCGTAGTCTCTACTTGTCCGTCCGGGCCATCAGCTGAGACCAACCCCCCTTTCCTAAGGAAGTTTTTCAGATCTTTGCAGTTACATCTCACATTTCTCCTGAGCCTTCTCTCCAGGCCCTCGAATCATTCCTTGTGTGGCCAGACTTCTGACTCCCCATCGCTGCTGCCATAGTCACTCTCCTCTGAGTAGACTCCTCTCACTACTGCCCCTGGCACACAGAGCCCCCAGAGTGGCCTGACGACAGGAGGGCCTGCACAAGCCCTCTTCCTGGCTCTCCTCTTCTGGGTTCCCACTGCCCTACCCAGCCATCACCACACCCCAGTGACTGGTGTGTTTTCGTTGCCAGCTGAACACTATCAATCATTTTTATGGCCACTGCTGTCTGTTCAGGTCTCCCTGCCTGGTCCTTGCGCCCTTAGGTTTCATCTCTCTGCCCCCTCTTCATCCTTTTGGGCAGCCCCTCAACCCACCTTTCCCTTGCCCAGCCTGCCTCCAATGGGCCTGCTGCTAAGACAGGTAAGATGGGGAGGAACTTCTCAGAGAGAACTTTGGGTCTTCCTGAGAACTTAACCTGTTATTGATATGGGCAGCAATCATATTTGAATAAATCCCACATCCAAATTCCACCTGTATTCCTTCATGGAATGAGAAAGCAGTCTCGACTTTTATGTGACTCCTTCACAGGGACTCAGAAGCAAATCACAGGAAAAGGTGGTGGCTTAACTTGCTCCCTTTTAAATCTCTGTCCCTGAGTTCGATTCCCAGCACCAAAAAAAATAAATAAATAAATAAATAAAAAATCTCTGCATCTTCGCTTCCCTCAAGGCATCAATTAAAGGCCCCCCTCGACACACTCAATTAACGGGCCTCAGCCCCTTGCCTTCCGCCTCTTTCTCTTGTCTTGCTTCCCCCTTTCACTCACACACATTCACCCTCTCTCTCACCTTTGGGTCTCCGAGCAGACCAGCCTCACGACAGCCAGAGCCTGTCCCCACGTTCTTTCCCAGACCTGTTCCTCTTGCCAGTCCTCCAGAAGCCTATTGAGACCAGACTTCTCTCCCCCAGCACTGGCACCTGCTAGAGATCCCGCTACTCCTGTTCTGGTGGGTCTGCCTGTGTCCTCGGGTTGCCTGGCTTCTGCTCCCAGGCAGGTGGTGCACAGAGGCACACGCTGCTTTCTCCTCCCTCTGAACCTGCCTCTCCCTCGTTCTACATCATTTGAGTTGTGAGCACCTTAAGAGTTAAAAATATATTCATGCAACATCACATTCCCAGTGTCTGGGCCACGGCCTGCCACATGGTAGGAGCTTAATAAATGCCGCCGAACAATGCGTAACTGACTTTTGAATGATGGCTACTTTAAAGATTAGTAAAATTACTCTGCAAGGATCTTCCAGATTGTGTGTTGCTTGTACAATAAAAATAATAGAAGTAATAAATCTCAACTTCCCAAATATGAATAATTTCAAAGACATGAAGAAATTAAAGAATTAATATATCTGACCAAATAGCACTCTGAAATCACAGAAAAATTTATTTTAAAGAGAACAGAAATGCCAAGCCCAAAGGGTACAACTTTCGATCAGGAAATGATGACGCCACAAGCCCTCCCTGAGGGGCGCACACAAGACCTATCAGATGCCCAGACAGAATCACGGACTTGGTAGTTGTGTCAGGACTCAGCAAGCACACGAAGTAGACTCTAGATCTGAGCAGTAAGCCACACTCCCTCTGTGAAGGCTGATGCTGTCCTCCTCCTGCCCCCTCCAGCACATCTCAGGCATTTCATATACTTGAGCCGCACCCCCACCCCGGGACTCTAAATTAAGAGTCACATTCTCACAAAGTACGAAGAGCCACAGAGAACGGAAGGCATTCCCACTACCTGCTGTAGAAGGGACTTACAAGGTCTTCAAAAGGGCAACAAACTGCCCTGCAAAAAATGGACAGATTCCAGATGGACTCAAGCCCAAAACCCAAGCCGGATGCTCAGACTCCTCAGGTCCAGGGGCACCTGGACGGAGCAGAGCCCACTGCTAAGAACAATCCTCCCTTTGGACACGGATGCACCCCTCCTTCCTCCTTTGGACAGGATGTTCTCACCTGGCTACTGGAATGCTCCCTCCTGGGGCTGGGCACAAGGCTTCAGGAGAAAGGAACAGGGCAGACATGACCTACAGGAATATGATGTAGGCAGCAAATCTACACCTGCCATCAACCTGGAAGTGGAAGACTACAGACCAAGAAGCAGGTATCAGCCCTGGTACAAAGATTCCCCTCGCTAAGCAGGCTTCCTGGAACTCAGCCGCTTGCTGAAAGGAATCATGCCCAGTTCCATGAGGGATGGACTGTTGTTCGTGGAAGGGCCCAGGTCCCGGCAAAGGAGCCCAGGATTAAGACCCTTGGTGTAGTTGATATGCACTCTGGATTATCTGCCTTGAAGATGCTCCATAGGCTCTTTTCCTCTAACTAGGCCCTGAAGTGTCCCCAGGGACAGGAGCAGAGGCGGCCGGCCACCGGGAGGCTGAGTGAGAAATCACAAGTCTGTACCCTCCAAAGACAGCTGCTAATTGGGCTTAGCCACCCTGCTTCCCACTTAGAGCTGAATTTATGGACAAAACTGCTGAGACCCGTTGGGTAGAGCTAAGTGAGAGTCAGGCAGAGGGTGGAGGGTTTGGGGGGCGGCGACAGAAGGAGTCTCGTGCCTTCTGGGGTGCGGGCCTCTGGACACCACCCCAGCTCGGCCTCTACTCCACGACCCGCCGGCGGGAGGAGCTGGTGGAGGTCTGGATGATCTGCAAGCGCGAGGAGCCGCCGCTGCTCCTGCCGCCGCCATACTTGCGGCCGCTCCCGCTGCTGGCTCCGTGGCCACCGCCGCTGGCCCCGTAGGAGCCACCACCTCCGAAACTGCCCCCGCCGCCGCTGTGGCCCCCGCCCCTGTAACCTCCGGAGCCGCCGCCACTCGTCGTCACCTGGCTGCACTGCACCGCTGTGGGGGAGAGGACAGTGCAAATGGTCAGAAGGACCCGGCTGTGCCCGCCCTGGCACCTGCAGCCTCCTACATCCTTGATCGTTGGTGGCACCAGTATGCAAACAGATACATTGGAAGTCAAATGTCCTCCCACTTAAAAAGCATTCCTCCTCCTTTAAGTAACACATTCTCGTTGCTTATTGAATATATATTCTGAAGACTTCTGGACGCTGCTCATTAAGTATCATCAAATTAAGATCAGCAGACCTGAAATCATAACCATTTCTTTCAACCGATCATTCCACTTTGCAGTGGTCTTTGCTTACTTCGGTGCTCTCTGTACAGGATTGGAAGCTAAAATGTCACGTGCCAATCCCTGTTGGCTACCTGGCAACCCTCCCCAGCCCTGCCCTCTGCCCGGCATCAACCACTTCTGCCCCTGGAATCTGCTACTTACAGATGCTTACGTTGCTCTGCAGCTGTCCGGAAATCCTGTAAAACCAAAACACACGTGTCAGACAGCCCCACGGAGCCTGAGGACATCAGCTGAAGAAGATACCAGGAGCAGGGATGTCTGTGTGAAGAGACCGCTGTCCTCGAACCTCAGGGAAGTGTGTGTGCAAAGGCAGAGGCCGGGGCCCAGTGGGGCCGGCAGGAGTCCAGGCCTTTTCCTGAAGCCTTTCAGCATGGGGGCTGCCACCCAGCTGCAGTGGCTTGAGCTGGGAGTTGGACACATGGCACTTGCATAACGGCAGCAATGACTTCTCTCCTACTTTACCAACTCACACATCCTCTGCTTCTTAAGCAAATGTGTCTGCCCACCCTAGACTACCAATCTTCCCAGAAAAATAGGGAAGATTATGTTCTCTCCAAGCAGTCCCACTATTCCATGGCTGCATCCTCAGCTTTGACTGGGGAAACAGCTGTCACACCCACCTGCACTCCTCGCCCTCCAGCAGCTTGCGGTAGGTGGCGATCTCCACGTCCAGGGCAAGCTTGGCCCCTAGTATGGCCTGGTAATCACGCAGCAGCCGAGCCAGGTCCTCCTTGGACTGCTGCAGGGCCTCGTCCAAGTCCTGCAGCTTCTGTTTTGCATCCTGGAGGGCCTGCTCGCCTCTCTCCTCTGCATCCGAAATGGCCGAGTGCATCTGTTCGTTCTACACCAGAGAGAGTTGGAGAACCACACAGGTAGGTATGGAGTTTGGGGACCCCGATCTAGCAGGGCATGGTGGGAGAGGCAGGCAGCGTGTCTGGTCAGCCCACCCTGAGCACCCATCCCACCTGCTTCTTGACGTTGCCAATCTCTGCCTGCAACCTCTGGATGTTGCAGTTAAGCTCAGCAATCTCCATCTTGGTGTTCTGCAGGTCATCTCCATGTCTCCCTGCTGAGATCTGGAGTTCCTGGTACTAGGGGTCAAGGACAGTATCACAGTCAGCACCTGCTGCTCACTGTGAGCTCCTCCAGGGAGGAAGGGATGGCTCTGGGCTGTCCTGCCTGGGAAGTTCCAGAGTAAGCCCACCGAAGGCCATGGTCCCACACATGCACATACATACTCAGGCCCGTACCAAACCTCTCTCACCTGAGCTGCACACACACACACACACACACACACACACACACACACACACACACCCTTCTATACTGAGTCTCCTTCATTCCCACCACTCTCTAGGCAGCCCCATATCCCAGCCAGCAAACCTGCTTCTTCATGTTCTTTTTACCTCATTTTTTGTACACCTAAGCTGTCACACTGGTCCTTATCCACACCAGGATCCCTCACTTTTTCCACCTTACCATATTCCTTCCTACTCTTTTCTGGAATGATTCCCCTTGTGGGCAAAACCACCTGTCCTCAGATACCGTCAGCATGCTCCATGTTTGTTCACATTTCTCTCTCTCTCTCTCTCTCTCTCTCTCTCTCTCTCTCTCTCTCTCTCTCTCTCCTCTCTGTCTCTGTCTGTCATCTATTTCTATCTCTATCTCACAGGGCATGATGGAGGGAGAGTTAGCTCAAGAGAATCTGCTTTCTTATGTTTTCACTACTGACTCTCTGCCTCCCCAGTCTGATGCCAAAATCCATTCCACCCAAAACACGTGCCTGCAGGACAATGGGACAGACAAGACAGCCAGGATTGGAGTTGGCTATGAGTAATTTGCAAAGCATGTCATCCAGTACCAGTTGTTCAGAATTTAGTGACTTGACTGTTGGAATTTATCCCTTCAACTATAGTCTTCATCATCTAAAAGGCCCAAGTCAATTTATGATTTAAAAAAATAATAACCAAATGTATGAACAAGGACTTAACTATGTATATGTTCAATATGCAAGAAGGTAGTCTCATTGTATTAAAATGTTGTAGAATATTTAATTTTACAGAAAGATATGCATAAGTGTAAGTAAAACAGAAAAGTACATTCCAGGGATTAAGAGCAAAGGTTTGTAGACAGCACTCTCAAATTTAATTAAGTTCTTGTGCCACTTGCTTGCTACAAGGTTTAGGGACTCTCACGTTCTATTATCTGTAAAATGGGGATAATGAAATACTTGCCTGTTGGGGTTGCTGTAAGGATTAAATGAAAAAACTATATTAAGCATTTGTGTGGTGCCTGATACCTATGAGTTCTCCATAAATGTTAGCTGCAAAAAACTGGTAGAACTAGGGGTGATGAGATATTGGTAATACCCATAATTTCTTTTGTAGGGGAGGGGTGCTAGGGATTGAACTCAGGGCATTGCGCTTGCTAGGCAAGCACTCTACCACTTGAGCTAAATCCCTAAGCCCCTTTACCCTTAATTTCTAAAGTTTCTATACCATGATATACTTCAGGAATAAAAGGAAGATGATACCAATCCTTGGAAGTATCTGTTTAATTGGGGGTGCAAGTCTGGGGGTCCTGGCTCACCTTGGTCTGGTACAGTGCCTCAGCCTCGGCCTTGCTTCTCTGTACAACCAGCTCATACTCAGCCTGCACCGCTTCAAGGATGCTGTCCAGGTCCAGGGTGCGGTTATTGTCCATGCACAAGATGACATTAGTTTCGCTGATGTGGGTCTGCACCTGAGACAGCTCCTGCGATACATGGAGCCCAGTTGATTCCTCTCAGTCCCCTCCTAGAGTCCTCAGTTTCCCTGGCGAAGCTAGAAGCCTGGGCCAAGGAGAGTCTTGAGAGAAAGTCTTTAGGTTGTGTGTGATAAGAGGGAATGTGAAAGCCCTAACTACCTCAAGTAAAGGCAACAAGGGCCCAGGTTTAGCCTCTGGGAGAAGGAAAGAGCTTCCCCATCATGCCCCTCCCGTACCCTTTATCCCAGCCTCACTCTCACCTGGCTGCCATGAGCTGGGCCCTCCCAAACATATTAGCTCCTTGAAACCACAAAAGCTCTGAAGCGACAGAAAGACTCCAGCTGAGGAACCACTTGACTAGCTGGGTGACCTAGAAAGTAATTTAATCTCACACTGTCTCAGCTTCCTCATCTGCAGAATGGAGATATCCGTGGCATAAGCAGAGCTCTTAACTCAGCAGGGCCCAGAGCATGGACCGCATCAGACACAAGCAGCAGGAGGATCAGGGCGAAGGAGCATGCCATACTATCCCACATCCCTGCAGTCTGTCCTCACTGCCTCTAAGAGCCGCATTGTCATCTCCCGCAGAGTTCTCCAACAGCCTCATCAGCTCCCTGCCAGAGCTCATGTGCATGAAGGTTTCTGGTTGGTTTTCCTGCTCTATGTCCCAGTGTTAACTTCATTTTCCAGGCAGATTGGGTGCCATGAAGCAGGGACAACTCCACCTGCTCCTGTCTTTAGATTCTCTCTGACACCATCTCCACTGCCTCCACCTGGAAACTCTGAGAATTGGGGGTTAAGAGGATGGCTGACTCCAGGTTCACAGAGCTGTGGGCCTGAGGAGACGAGCCTGTGGGGGAGAATGTTAGGTTCCAGGCCTCCCTCTTTCGGTTCATACCCTTTGTGAGAAAAGAAAGGGGTCTCTCGTAAGAGCCGAACTCACCATTTCATATAAACATTTCAGGAAATTGACCTCCTTAAGCAATGTGTCTAATTTGGATTGCAAATCCATTTTTCCCATATAAGCAGCATCCACATCCTGAAGAACAAGCAAAGATGGTTTGACATTGTCACACAAGCTTGGTGGGTGGCCCAGGCAAAGGACAACGCCTCTCTGGATTTATTTCCTGGCCTGAAAATGCCAACACTCAACCTCACTCAAATCAGAGGCCTGCAAACCCTGACTATTCTGGCCAGAAGGAGGCATGACACAAACCTTCACACCTCTGGCAGCCACACACACAACAGCCTGGGCCCTTCCCTGTCCCAAGGACTCCCAGAACTGACCCTCAAAAGCTGTCAGTTAATTTAAGGTCACTTTCAGAAGTCCGGAGAGATGTGACCAGCAAGATTCCTACAGAATCATACCAATGTCCTTTTCTGACTCCCTTCCCCTTCAGTGTAAGGGCCCTACATTTGGGCAGCACTCATCAGTGGTCCCAGGAGTCACTCTGTCTGTGTCACCAAATATCCCACAGAGATGTCTCCCTCTGCCCAGTCTCTTGTGTCTACAGCACCCCTTGGACTTGCCTTTCCCTTACCTTCTTCAGAACCACAAAGTCGTTCTCAGCATTGGTCCTCTTGTTGATTTCTTCCTCATACCTGGGGCAGGCAAGGAGCACAGACAAGCTGCAGGGCTGACCTTGGTTCCCTGGGGTGTCTGCCTGCTGCAGAAAGCTCAGGTTTCCCCAGATCTCTACTGTCTGGACTCAGAGAGCCCCACTAGGGCCTGGTGCTCTCAGTGCTGAGCTCTGGATTCAAATCTCAATTCCCCAAGCCAACAGAGGGGACAAGGACCCAACATAAGAAACCCAGGGAGCCAAACAGAAAGCCCGCAAAATGTCCATTTTTATTATGATGTCTATGAGTCATAAATACGTCCAACTCAATCATTTTTTCTCCATTAAAAACAAAGTAACCACCACTTTTACTAAATTGTTTAAGAGAAAAAGTCAGGCCTACAATTCTGCCCCCAACAGTATGTGTTTGATTTTGCCCTGCTGACTCACACAACCTGGCTTTCTCCAGCACAGCACAACAAGCATATCAGGGAGGAAGAGAGGGAGAAGCCACTTAGTCACCTATGCAATAGCTCAGGAGCCGCTGATTGTGAGTTTGATAGCTCCTGCAACTCCTACCATTAGTATTAGCAATAACTGGAGCTTACTGAGTACTTGGTATGTGCAGGCACTGTACAAAGAACTTACTAAGCATAATTTCATCTAAACCAGGGGCTCTTAAAGTGTGGTACCCAATCCACCAGCATCAGCATCACTTGGTAACATGTTAAAATGCAAATGCTCTGGCCCCATCCCAGACCTAATGAAGCAGAAGCTCTAAGGGAGGGGCTCAGCAATCTGATTTCAGCAAGCTGATGCATGCCAGAGTTTGAGAACCACAGACTTTTCTGTCACAATATCCAAAAAGGAAATTACAATCCCCACTTGAATGTGAGAACCAGAGATGTAAGAGAACTCATTAGCCGCTAGTAAGTGGCAGCACGTATTTGGCTCTAATATCCACAAGAGCTATCCCACCCGCCCCGCTCAGTACCGTTGACAGCTCCCATCCTTCCAGGGCCGCCACATGCACAATGGCACCCCCTGCACTGTGCAGTGCACAGCCCACACAACTGTGCCTAATGGCCCCAGTCCCACTTCTTACACATGAACGCTGCAGCAGAAGGTCTTGCCCCTTGTGGGTCAGTTCCCTGCTGTGCTGCTTTCCAACCCCTTCACCCTAGCGGGGGTCTCACTTGTTCTTGTAGTTCTCCAAAACATCCTGCATGCTCTTGATCTCTGAGTTTTTGTGCATGTGCTCAGTATTGAGAAAATCCATTTTGTTACGCAGCACGCTGATATAGCTCTCAAAGTAGACCTCCAGGCTGGTGGGCCGCGTCGAGGTGTCCACCTGCTGCAGCAGCTCCCATTTCGTTTGTAGTACCTGGTTCTGCTGCTCGAGGAATCTCACCTAAGAGCAAGGAGCCCACCCGCAGGCTGCGGGTCAGAATAACTACCCCACAAGAAGGGAGATTGGCAGCCCCATTGTAAACCCAGACCCCAAAGAACCAGGATGACCCCTCTAGGGATCAGGGACCCTCTCCTTCCCTGGGACCAGGACAACAGAATGCAGTGGTTTCTGATGGTGACCAATGGCTACAGGTCAACTTGCCTAAAGTTAACACTGACCTCACACTGGTTTTGAAGGTACGGTGCCTCTAGTCATAGAGTTGTCATCTCTGCATTCAGTTTACCCACACTAATTTAAGCAAATGATGTTTCTGAGCCTGAGAAACAGTGAAAAGCCAAAGTGTCTTTCTCTTTACAGTTGATATGCAGTAAGTGATGGAGGATCGGAGGAAATAAGAAGAGAGAAGCCAAACTGGGCTCGGAATACTAAAACTTATTCTTGAGCAAACTTCCCTCGGTGCCCCCTGTAGCCAACACCACCTCTCCTGACTGCCAGGAGTTTCAGGAAAGTAAACTATATAAATGTGTATATAGCCCAGACAGGATTTTAAAAATAAGTGGTCTCACTTTTTAAAATTGGGTAATATATTCAAGGTTGGTCGGCAGGTGTTTGGGAGATACTCAAATTGCTCTTTCCTTAATAGCTCAGGAAATAGAGAGTGGGCACCCACTGAATTTCCACTACCTCTTCCCCCAAAACTGGATACAAAGGTGAAATACAAGGGCCAGAGAGGTGACTGACTGTGCAAACCAAGTACATGCCCTGGGTACTTCACAGAGTAGCAAACAGCTTTTACCCTCCCTCTCCACAAAAGGAGCCTCCCCCTCCTCCCCTGTGCTGAGAGAGATGGTTCTGCCTTTGTGCTTTGCTCAGGCACTTGTTTGCATCTATACATGCACTCCTACACACACATTCACACATTCACACCCCCTGACACATACATGTCCCCTCAAAATCTAGCTCCCTTCTCCAGGAGCTGGGTAAAGGAGCAAAGCTGCTGCTTTGTGCCATTGAGCAGAAACATGCAACCATGCCTTATAGTGTGGCACCAAGGAGGGCACCCGGAACCCCGGCCCCTGTGTCTGCTCGTCCAAAGGTCGGCCCTTGGTAACCCCCTTCGGATCCTGACTCGACGCTGGACAGTGTTCACAGAGAGCACTATTCCATGGCTCACATTTGCTGGCTTTATCGAAGCAAGAGATTAGGCAATCAGCAACCTCTCACACAGCCCTGTCTACACAGACTGTAACACTCTGGGAGGAGTTCCTACCACTGTCTTTACTATGTGCAGCACAGCCAGAAAAATCAACTCAGTACTCATTCAGAGGCCTGTGCTTGGTGGCAGTGGCATTGTGGGAACCAAAGAAAGAATCCTACGGCAGCAACTGTGCAGTAGAGGGCCAGATCATATAGGGCCTTATAAGAGCCTGGCTTTTTTTCCAAATGACACAAGAAGCCAGTGGAGGATATAAATGGGGGAGCTATGGGCTCTGCTGTTCTAAGAAAAGGCTGTCCAGGGCTAAAGAGAAAAATACAGGAAGACCAGTTCAGGGACCAGGGTCAGAATCCCTGCAAGCAAAGCCTTCTTTCTAGGCCAGAGCCCACCTGGCTGAAGGAACCTCTCCTCCTGGTCGTCAGAGACCACACCCTGAGGAAAGATCGGGAAGCTGAGCTCTCTTGCACCTTGGCCTCTGCCTGCAGTACCATGCCATAAAACTGGACAGACGCTCTCTTAATAGCAAGAACCATAATCCAATGAGAGTCTCAGATCAGTAGCCAGAGTCCATGGTCGTTTCACTGGCCTCAGCCACCTTTCTCCCTGCTTCTCCCTGCCCCAGCCTCGACTTCTTGGTGGTATTTCCTTCACCTTCACCTTTATCTTCACCTTCTTTCTTGCTGCAGTTAAACCCTCTGAGTCTGTGCCTATGCCTGAAGTGTGATATTCAGCCCAATTTCCAATCCAGCGTGACCAGAAGTAGCCAGAAGTACTGCACTCTGCTGAACTCTTTCGTGGCTGCCTCTGAGCCTCAACACTGTATCCCTCCTCATCCTGACCACATACTCTGTCCCAACCCCAGGATTCTCCCTGATACCCGGCAGCGGCCACTGTGCCTCCACCTCCAGGTGAAAGGCAGTCCTAGAAGAAGGTCTTTACCATGGCTCTTCTGTCAGCCTCTGCCGGGCAATTTGGCCCTGAACCAAACCTAATCTGAGGTTTAGCCAGGGAACTAGGGAGAAAAGCTTCCATGGCTCCATCTGCCCCTTTCTGGGCCCCTTTGACTTACAGGGAACTCGGACAGAATGTTGCACTGGCATTACTGACTAGCTCCCAGCAATAGCCTGGTCACCTGGGCCTTGCACGGCTCGCCCAGACTGCTTTCCTGCCTCCCTCCAGAGCTTCATCTCTTCTTCTCCCCTCTTCCTTCCATTATGTCATTTTCCCTGGAAATCTGAGATTCTCAAAAGATACTACACTTTCGTGCCTCTTGGTGCTTCCTGTCAGGAAGTGTCCTCATCTCTGCGAAGCTGTTTGACTCCCTTCTACTCTCAAGACTCAGGTCACAACTGGGGCCTCAGAGAAGCTTTCCCAGAATCCAGCGGGCAGAGCTTATGGAGCCTTCCCTTGAACTTCTATGGCCCAGAGAGTGCTACCCCATTAACACACTTCTCATGCACTGCTGTGTTAATTCTCTTGCCTTTAAATGTGGAACTCCCTGTATTGTGTCATCCCTATAGTACCTAGCAGTGTCTGGCATATAATAGATGCTTAGTAAATATTTGTGGACCAAATAGGGAGATAAGACATGTAGGTAGGTGGGTGGATGGATGGGTGGATGGGTATGTGTGATGGGAATAGATTGTGTGTGTATGTATAAATGGGTGTGTACATTTGTGTGGGTAGAAAGATGGATGGATATGCACAGATGGGTAGATGTATGGCTAGATGGATGAATGGATTGTGTGGGTGGGTAGGTGATGGATAGATGAATTTGTTGGGTGGACAAGTAGATGGATAGATGTGTGTGGATGCGTGGACAGATGGATGGAGGGAGGAATGGATGATGGATTGATAGACATGTGTCGATGGGTGGGTATATGGCTGGATAGGCGTGTGTGTGTGTGTGCGCACGTGTGCGCGTGTGTGTGTGGAGAGAGAGGGGAAGGGAAGGATATGTAGATGAATAGATAGATGCATAGATGTGTGGCTGAGTGGATGGATGGACAGATGCATGGGTGGATGAAAAGTGAATATTGGTGAATGACAATTAGCTTACTACACCGTGTATCTGTTGGGTATTTTCATACTCTATCTGCTTTCCCACCAAAAGGGAAGATAGGAAGAAAATCCCCCAAAATAACCTAAATACCTTTCTAAGGTCCCAGGGCATACATGTCTGGAAGTGATTGTCCTCATCAAACTGAAAGAACACAATGGGGTGAGAGATTCTTTTATCGAAGGCTCTGCCTGCTCTAAGGTACTCACCTTATCAATGAAGGAGGCAAACTTGTTGTTGAGAACCATGATCTGTTCCCGCTCCTGGGTCTTGATCTTCTGAATTTCAGGATCCACCTCCAGGTGAAGTGGCTCGAGGAGGCTCTGGTTAATGGTCACCTCACGGATGCCCCCCGAAGGACAAGAAGGACCAAAGCCCCCAGGCCCAAAATTACCCCCCAAACCACCTCCTCCACGGCCACCACCTCCACATCTCCCACCCCCAAGGCCACCACCCCTGAAGTTTCTGCCCCCTCCAAATCCTCCTCCTGCTCCCCTACACTGGTGGAAACCACTGGCACTTCCCCCCACCAGGCCCACGGAGATGGCTTTACTGCCACCCGGGTTGAAGAGGCTCCTAGAGCCAAACCCTCTTCCACAGCCCCCATCTCCACCACTGCCATACCTGCCCCAGGCCTGGCTCACACACCCCACAGCCCGACTCCCACCCCCAAAGCCTGAGGAAGACCTGTTGCCGCAGGCCCGCCTGCTCCTTGAGCTGAATGCAGACCGAGAGCCAAATCGGCAGCTCATGGTTGCTGGAGCAACCAGAGGCACAGACAAGAGCAAGAGCACAGCTAGAAGAAGGCGGAGATCAGAGAGGGAAGGAGTTATAACTCCTTTGGGAGAGACCTGGCTCAGTCCCTATATATACACGTCAGCTGGGCCGGACCCCTTCAGAATCCAGGGAGGGGAGTGTTTGTGTTTCATTGTCAGTGACATCTGTTTAAACCCTCACACCTACGTGTTGCAGAAATTACATCGCAGACAAACTTCCCCGACTTGATCATTTATCATTTATCTCTTGCCACTGAGCAATCAGAGTACAATAATCTCTCAGGATCTAGCTGCTGTAAATTCCTGTACAGTTTCTCCCAAAATCATTAGCTGATGTCTTCAGAAGAAACTCGACCATTTAGTTGTCTGTTTGGGCCATGCCCTGGAGATCTGGCACAAAGCTAGGGGGTGTCTGCTGACCTTGGTATCACGGATGGCACAAGAGCGGAGACACCTGCTTGTTATAGCACTGTCTTTATGGGCAAAAGCTTGTTCGTTTGTATCAAAAAAAGGTTTGCTTAACAACCACCAGTACCTGATAGTATCTTCTAGACCAGGAGACAAACTATCCGAAAATATCTTTTTCTGTTATGTCATTTCTAATCTGTTATAGACAATATTTTTGTAAAATAAAATGAATTACCATTTAAGAAGATTTAAGGACCAAAGACATACAAAACATGTTCTAGTTTTTCTTTTATTTTTAGGTTCAGCAACCACAAAATTGTTCAATTGTTAAAAATAACACTAAGTTCCTAAGTGGTTGCTCTTCAGTTGCGTTCTCCATAAGAACCAATGATAAAGCATCCATGGACCAGCAATGGCCTGCCCACATTCTGGGAGCCCCCATCCCAGACAGCAGGCCTCAGGTGGAGCTCATTCTGTGGGTATCAGTGTCAGCCGACAGAAATGTGTGTTTGGCCTCTGGACTCAAATAGCTGATGCCTTTTAACCAAAATGAAATAATACATTTTTTTAAATTTGAAAGATGGAAAAAACCCAAACTTTCAGCCTCAGAATAAGAGGCTAAGAAAGAGTTTGCCCACTTGTATACAACAAACTGGAAAACACTTAGATAAAAAGTTAAATGAAGGGATCAGAATACACAATGGGATGTGTGTTGTGAACTCATAAAAATTAAGCATGCAAGGTTTGGGGCTTTGCTCAGTGGTTAGAGTACTTGCTGAACACAAGACCCTGTGTTTGATCCCTGGTACCAAAAAAAAAAAAAAAAATTAAGCATGCAGATAAGGCAGGCTTAAAAAGTAGCATAAAAAAATACATGGATCTGGGGGTGGGGATTTAGCTCAGTGGTTAGCGCATTTGCCTAGCAAGCGAAAAGTCCTGAGTTCAATCTGCAGCAGCCCCCCCACCAAAAAAATGGATCTATTACAGATTGTCAGAGATCTTTTCCCAGAATTTTAAATGTCCTTTTCCCTTTGCATTTGCGCAATAAATAATTTTTTTTTTTGCAAAAGCTGGGCAGAAATCATAGGTTCCCCAAAAGTTGGGGTGGAAGTGCCAATTGAGGTAAGAAAGAGGGAGTGGTAGGAAGAAGAGGTGGCAGAGCAGCAGGGAGGAGAAGCAGCCCACAGCTGGGAGAGGCTCTGACGGCAGCTTCAATTCCACACCTCCTTCTCACCCTCCTTGTCCTCTAGCATCTGTGCTCCATGATAACCACTTAATGGATCATGTCCAAGAGATGCTGTGGGCTACAAGGGAGAGTGAGTGTTGAATGCCCTGACAGAGGAGCTGGTTTCAGCGCCCAGTCCTCTCGCTTCACGGCTGTGCAATCTCAGCCAAACTCCTACTCTACGGCTTCGGCTACGAAAGGAATTCTAGGGTCTATTTCTCAGAAAGTCAAGGCCACGAAGTGCAAAAATAATAACATGTGCATAATACATTCAACAAGTGTGAATACAGCTGCTCACAAACCCTGGTAGGGTAACAACTATCCAACCTTGCTTGGAATTCTCAATGCTCAAACTGTGACAGTCCTGGGCAAGTCAGAAGAGTCAGGCACCTTTGGTCTACACATCCTACTCCTAACCTTTATAGTATTGAGGATGCTTGGTAGGAGAGCAAAGACAGGTATAGTGACAAGGAGAAACCCATTGGAACCAGAGGAAGGAGAGGCCAAGGGGCTCCGGAGTGGAAGGGGTTCGGGCAGAAAGCTGCCTGAAGGTGCAGATTCTGAAGGAGGTAGGAGCAGAAGAGGCAGAAAGAACAAAGCAGGGAGAAGAGGCAGATGTCAGCAGGGAAGTCGGGGTGTTACAGAGAAGGAGCATAGGTCTCAACCAGGAGGCAAGAGTGGTATGGTGAAAAGATCTTTGGGTCAAGCATTTTCAAGCCTGGCTTTGAATCCTGGATCTCCCCCTTCATGTTAAATGCTTGGGCCTCAGTTTCCTGGCCTGTAAAACAAAGATAATAATATCAGCCCTACAGGTGACTCTAGTAACCAGCTAAGCTCCAAATAGACGAGCACCTTGTTCACTCCAAGGAGCCATCCAAGTGGGGAGCCTTCCCCCTGCTCCTTCACTGAGCTTCCCTGAAGACTCTGGAGAGTCTAGACCAGGTGTGCCCTCCTCCCTGTATGCTGCAATGCTCCCCACGACCCCTTACTTCCAACCCCAGTCATGGTGAATCAGCATAATTAACCACTTTGCCTCCATCTCTACTGTCAGTTTAAAAAAAACTAGAATTGCCTTGATTTGGGACCAAGCGTCATGAACCAAGAGCCCCTTTCCTCTCTCTCAGGTGTCCATCAAGTTGCTAGGAAGAGCAAACCAACAGCAGAGACCCATCTCACTCAGATACAACGAAGACCAGAGCACAGATGTCTTGGGGAACCAGAGCTGGGGCCCCACCTTAAGCAGCCCTGGAGTTGAAGCCCAGCTCTCACGTTTACTAGTGTTTTTTTTTTACAGCATTGAGACTTACAAGTACTATGAGTTTTTAGAAAGAAAAGCACCTGAAGAAGGTATCATAGAAGCGAGAGCCTAGCCCTGGCTGGTGTTGAGGGCTGTGTGGCATGCAAGTAGGGAGGAAACTCTGCACTCTTACTGAGTACTTTCAGTGGGCAGTAAATGGTTTCATTTCCTCTAAATACCAGCATCATAAGGAAAGCATTCTTCTTGCTATCTTCATTTTAATGATGGAGGACATGGGACATTGGGACTGGGGAAGGACAAGGGGGATTTTTTGTGTACATGTCTACAGGAAAAAATAGACAGGGGCTAGGGATTTTAGCTCAGCGGTACAGCACTTGCCTAGCAAGCGCATGGCCCTGAGTTTGATCCTCAGCACCCAAAAAATGGACACAGTGAGGAGGCAAAGGGGTGCAGCCATGAAAAGGCCTCTCTGCCTTGAGGGGGGAAGGGGAAGTAGTGGAGCTGAGCTTGTGGATCACAGTGTGTACCAGCAAAGTCTTGGAGAGGAATTTGCTCAGCACTCACCCAGCTTTGTGTTCACCCTCATACTAAATATGAGTATGTATCAAAGTGGGATCAAATAAAAAGAGAGTCCCCAGACAACAAAGTTTGGAAAACCTGCTTGGCTCTCGGCTATGACTAGCTGCCAACATCCAAGGCCAACAACCCAGTCCATCTGTCAGCTCAGCGGCCCTTGGAGGGCTGCTGTCACTCCTGGGAAAGGAAAGATGGAGAGGAGGGATGCCAGCAAACCCTGGTAGCCTAGCCTTTGGGGGAAGGCAACAGCTATTTCCCACTCCCCTAGAACAAGAAAAAAAAAATTACTTAAAGGTAAGCATGAGAGGTTTTACTTCTCCCAACAGAGATTTAAACCTCAGGTCAATAGTAAAAGGTGAATTAAGTTGCTAGGAAGAATCACTATCCCCAAAAGGAACCCCTCAACTGCACACATCGCTGCACATTGCAATCACCTGGGCAGCTTCGAAATCACAGGTGCCTGGGTCCCCCATACAAGCTGCGATTTACCTGGAATACAGTATGGTCTGGACCTTAGAATTTTTCAAAGGGGTTTAAGTGGTTTTAATAAGCAGACCAGTTTGGTGACGACTGTCCTAGAGGAAACAGAAGGGCAACTGAAGTAGTCTCTTGAGATTCCATTCAGTCAAAGGCCAAGACAGTAGCAAAGACCATCACAGTACTAGTCAACCTCTCTGAGTGCTTTCAGGGGGTTGTGGGTGGCTCTACTAAATCTAAATACCAACATCATAAGGAAGAATTTCTATTGTTATCCCCATTTTACAGATGGAGAAAATGAGATTTGGAGAAGGTAACTTGTCTGAGAACACACAGAGGAAACTAGCGGATGGAGCTTGGGATCCAGGCCTTTCTCCTCCAGAACCCACCTGTATTGCGGGGAAGATGGGGTCCTCAGAGAGGAATGTGCGCCTTCCTCCCCTCCCCCTCCCTGCCGCCACCAGGGAGTGCTCGCCTTAAAAGGAAGTGGGCAGTCAGCCAAAGTCCCCAGCCTGCCCCACTTGACTCCTGACTCAAAGATACTGAAATCCAGAGTTGCTGAGAGGTTGAGCCCTCAAGCAGCTATCAGCTGCCTGGATCTCAGGGCTTGAGAGGAGCTGCTGGCGTGACCAGCAGAGGCAGCCCCCACAGAATTGTTCCTCACCTCACCCTGCACCTCCCAAGGTCCGGAGGTGGCTATCTCGGTGGTGTGGCAGGGGTGGGGACAGAGAAAAGGAGGGAGGAAGAATCACTCACTGGGCCCCGCCCAGGAGGGAAGGAGAGCTGCAGCCCTGGTATGGACATGGGGTCTTTGCTTGCCCTGCAGTGGAGGCTTTGGGGCCTACAGTCAGCAGAATAGAGGCAGAGACGTGACACACATGAGGACAGCAGGCTCCTGGGCTGGACAGACGCTCCTGGCTGGCTTCCCATGTGCTCGGGGTACTCTTGTCCCTGTGTGAACTTCAGAACCGGACATGTGAACTTCAGAACCAGCCCAGTGCCTTCATGTAAGATGGAAGAAACAGATACAAAGAGACTTTGCTGAAGTTACGGAAAAGGTCAGTGGTTACTTCGTTCTCTCTATTCTGCTGACCACAGGCCCCAAAGCTCCCACAGCAGGGCAAGCAAAGGAGCCTGTATCTACACCAGGACTGCAGCTTTCCCTCCCTCCTGGGAGCTGGGTATCCTCCCTTTCACCCAAAAACTACAGGGAGCCCCCAGTGAAGTACCAGGCAGCCTCTGCTTCTGAAGCCTGGGAGAGAAGGACAGAGGTGAGCTCCTCCTCCAATCCCTGCGAGGCACTACATTCAGGGATGAGACGGTAATGATGGGGAGTCTTTCTGATTTCTGGGTCATGGTGGGGGTTGGGGGCATCAACTAAGGCTTCGAGCTCCTCCTCAGGCCCCCAAACTAGCCAGGACCTCACTTTTGATGGCCCTCTGATTGGACCATCGACCTCTGACTGGAACCCCAGGACCAGCCTGGAAGCCAACAATCAAGCAAACTCCTTCATTCTTGTAAAACGAATAGGCACTCTTTGGCCTGGACATTATCCAGGAGCCCTCTCAACATCTCTGCAAATCCCCATGGTAAAGTCCAGGAACGATATTGTTCCAGAAGTATTAAGTCTCTTCATCCAACATGTTGGGAGCTGTGACTAGTCATACATCCTGCTACAAAGGTGCTAACCATCTCTTGTCCCTGAGGCACCAGGAGCAGCTGAACAGCTATAGACCTAAAGGAAAACGGCTGTGGGTTAGGCTCAGGTTGAATTCCAAGAGAAACAGTGAGGTCCCCACAGAGGAACAGGACCGTCTGGGCAGAAGGCACTGCTGTATATTGGATCAAGAAGGAGAGAAGACGGACTCAAAGTTACAAGCTAGTTGGTGGTGGCATGACGATCAGAATTCCAAATCCCTGGGCAGGGAGATGAGATCTGTGACGAACTGCCAGCTCATGTCTTGCCCATAGTGGGAGGGAGTAGAAAGGTATACAAACATAAGAAAATTAGCAATTTACTTTTCCCACTTAAAGAAGAGGCAAGTTACTAAGCATTGGCCCTAAACAGTAACAACCCTCTTTTGAGTTCCTGCAACATGCCAAGAGTTAATCAGATGGTATCATTTGTTCTACATGACCACATTTACTTTGGAGAGTGGGGTCTAGGGGTGGCCAAGCAGCCTGCTCACGATCATTCAGGTTGGAGCGCTGGGCAGGGATCACACACCTGGGCAGCATGAGTCCAAAGCCCAAGATGTGTTCACTGTGCTATTTTATGTTCCACTTTATGGGGCAATGTAGGGGGGTTTGGGGGATTGGACTGCTGGTGTTTGAATCCCGGCACCACCCTGACTAGTTGTATGACCCTCTACAGGTTCATTGATCTCTCTGTTCTTCTGTTTCCTCATTGCAAAGTGCAGGTAATAGTGCTGCTGACCTCACAGTTAATTCTTTTTTTTTTTTAACCAAGAACATGTATTGGTACAATGTACATATAATGGTTACATTCATCACATTTATTTTGTACCTGTACATGGTGCATCTTGGTTCTCCCCCCCTTCCCCACTCCTCCCCTCTATTCCCTTCCCTATTTACAGCAGGTACATTCACATCTCTCCATGAATTCCCTTTCCTTTTACTATCCCTCTTTTCCCTTCCCGCTTCTTCCCCTCTCTCTGTCCAATGCTCCTCTCCTTGGAATATTATCTTCCTTTTAGATTATATCTATTTGAGAGAAGCTTAGTACAAGAGGCAAATAACAAGAGAGCATCCATTGTAGCGATTACCCTGTTGCTACACAAAGCACATTTCTATCAACCAAACTGTGTTTCCCATCCAGCTTCCTGTAACAAATTAGAGTCATTGTGATAGGCAAACACAGCCCAGAACATACTGTAAAACATATAAAAGATGTCAAAAATCTCTTCCTTAATCGTCTATTTTAAGGGACTGTAATAATGTCCTGATAAATTTGAAACAAATTTGAAAAGATTCATTATTACACGAAAGACCCCTCTCCCTGGGCTGCATTCACTGCATACAATGGGTATGTGGCCCCAGGGACCTTTCTTTTCTTCTTCTTCCTCTTTGTTTACAGAATTTGTTTATCTACAGTGGTAGCACATGCCTATAATCTCAAAATTCCAGGAGGTTGAGTCAGGAGGATCACAAGTTCAAGTCCAGCCTGAACAACTAGTGAGACTCAGTCTCCAAATAAAAAATTTTAAAAGGGTTGGAGGCTGGGGATGCAGCTCAGTGTGAAGGCCCTAGTTTCAATCCCCAGTACAGAAAAAAAAATCTTATTTACAAAAATTGTTTATTTACAAACTTGAAGATTTGTGCCCTTAGACCAACATCTCCCCATTTCCTCCATCCCTTATCCCCTAGCAATCACCTTTCTCTTGGTACTTATATGTCCAGCTTTTTCCAGTTCCACATTTATGTGAGATCATACAGTTTTCGTCATCCTGGGCCAGGCTCATTTCACTTAGTGTACTGCCCTCTAGATCCATCTGTGTTGTTGCAAAAAGGATTTACTTCTCTGATGTGGGTGATTAATTAAATATTTCATTGTATTACACATATCCCATTATCTTTCCCTGCCTATTCGCCAAGGGACACTCAAGTTGAATTCATACCTTAGCTATTGTGGATAATGCTGCAAGGAACTCAAGATAATGATTTTATTTCCTTTGACTATGTACCCAGAAATAAGATTGCTGGATCACATGGAGCTTTGGGTTTTATTTTTTAGGGAACCACCACACTGTTTTCCATGATGGCTGCACTCGATTTATATTGCCACCAACCATGTGCATGAAGCTCGCACCAGAGAACCATCAGAGAAATGCAACTGAAAACCACAGTGAAATTGCGCCTCACCCCTGTCAGGATGGTTGCTATTAAAAAGATAAGAGATAAGAGTGGGCAAGGATGTGGAGAGCAGGAAACCTTTGCTTTGATGGGTGGTGCCATAGCCCCTCTGAGCTCAGTCCCCACACTCTGCTCTCTCTGTATCAGACTCTTCCAGGTAAGGTTTTCATCCCAGAGCTGGGACGGTCCCTGCTGAAGCCACAGTCATTGTTATATCTTTCTAGCCTGTGTTTGGCTATCTCACTGTTGCATGTTTACTCAGCTAAGAGTTTCTGTGATCACCACATGGTGTGTCCTCTCTTTCTCTGTTTATCTGACATCTTTGTCGGTCCTTTCGGCTAGTGAGAACCAGACTTTATAAGGAAGGACTTGCACTTTGCACTTTCACACACTACTACGCCCACCTGCAGGCCCCTAGTTTGCTGGGGCCTCCTGAGCCTGTGTTCTGTCCAAGGACAGACACACGCCACATAAGGCACAAGTACCATGCACACGCACAGACTCTCAGTGAATGCCACTGAAATCTGAACTGAATTCCTGGCTGCCCACTAGTGCCAGCCTTCAGAGGGCCACGGCTAATGCAGGGCACTGTGAGGAGGGGACCCTCAAGGACACCAGTGCCAAGCTTCAGGATCTCAAGGTGCCCCTGTGGCCCACATATACTGTGGTGGCCTCTAAGATCATAACGAAGCAGAAGAACTCCTATCACCTGGTGATGTTGCCTCAGCATAATGCCGTAGCTCAATGCATTATTCATGTGTTAGAGGTGATGCTGATGTACACAAACCTACTGTGCTGCCAGTTACACAAAATACAGCACAAACAATCACGTGCAGTGCAGAACACCTAGCAACAAACAACCATGCCACTGGGTTATATATCTGCCATATTATCCTTTTATTATTATTTTGGAGTGTACTCCCAATTATAAAAAAACAGTTTACCGTTAACAATGTGCCACGTTATACCTGCAGCAGCCCCATACATCTTGTGATTCCTGTGCCTCTCACTGTATTATTTTCTCTTGGGTTTGACTTAATCTTGTGTCATTTTGCTCATCACAGCCCTGGCAACAACAAGCTATGCCGTATTCTGGTTATATGTCATATAGCCTCGGGGGATAGCAGGCTACACTCTATGATGCTCACACGATGACAAAACCAGCTAAATACACATTTCTCAGAGTGAGTCACCACGATGGGCCCCTTGGATATGTCTGAGTTCTGTGTTCATGTCAGGGGCAGGGGTGGAGGGAAGGCAGGGGGTGGAGGGGGTGGAGGGGAGCCAGTTAGCAAGTCATTCGACGTTTTCCACAGGCTCTCCTATGTCTCAGGGTTTGAAGGCTCCACCCCATATCATATCAAACATGTCAACATGCACCTTCAGCAGATACAATTTTTTGCTATAAAGTACTTGAATTTTTATATGTTTTTGAAAATATCTGACAACCAGTAACTCATCTGATTGTAGGAATATTACTTGAAAAGTAAAGAGACCCAACCTACAACTTTTTTCCAAATGTAGTAAAATTTTTGAGTTAGAAAGGTCATCACGTCATTCACAGTGGCAAGTGGATGACCCCCCGTCCCAGCCTGGGAGCTCGGTTCTTCTTTTCCGGGGTTTCTCTGCTGACTCAGGCCAAATTCTCCCAGTGACAGGCACTATGGGTGACGGTGGAATCCAGAATGAAAACTCTACCAGGCTATCTGGAACACATGTGTTTTATTGAAGATACAGAACAAAGATTTTCTTTCTTGGAGCCAAGAAGGGACAAGTATTGGTCATGGAAAAAGGAAGCACTAGCAGGATGTGGTGACCACTAGGACCGCTGACTGGGAGGGTGGGGAAGGCTGGCCAGGTGAAGGTGCCTGTGGGGCTTGGCCCAGCTGCTGCCTGCTGCCTTCTGACCTGGGCCTGTGGGTTGGTGATTTTCCAGCCAGATCATTCTTCCCCACAAATTTTGAGTTGCTGTGCCAGCCATCTGGGAAGGTAAGAGTGGGAGCCCGGTCAAGATGTGGGGGGAAGTTCCCTCAGAGAAATGAAGAGCCCACAGAGCTAGGGCGAGCCAATGGGGAAAGGGTCTAGGGAACTTTAGTGCCCCGTTTAGCCAGTGTGATTGGACTGCTGGCTCTGGGAGGAGCTTGGTAAATCACAGCTCCTGCGCTGCCACTACCGCAGCCACTGCCACCGCCACCAACAGGTTCCTTGGGGACTAAAGTCACCCTGCGCACAGCAGAACCCTCACCAGATCCTGGGACCCGCAGCTCCCATGGCTGCTGGGCTCTGCTGCCTCTACTGACACTGCCAGGACCACCACAGGCCCGGCTCTCTCCCAGGCGCCTCCTCCCAGAGCGCTGCTGCAGCTGGATGGTTAACATTCTCTGCAAAGAGCATCTAGGATCAGGGAACTTCTGGGCCCAAATTCCCGGAGCCACCCCCACCTGCCCACCTGCCTTCTTGTGGCGAACCAGCAAGGATTGTGCAAAAGGGCGGGGAGGACTCACCTGCAACATCAATTTGATGTTCGTCGGTTCCTGGTACTCCCAAAATGTCCTTGCCAGATCTTCCCTGGCCCGCTGCAGGGCACCTTCAGATCTGAAGCTTGGCAGGGGTGTCCTTGAGGGTCCCCTCCCCACAGTGTGCTGCATTAGCAGCGCCCCTCTGAAGGCTGGCACTGGTGGGCAGCCAGGAGTCCAGTTCAGATTTCAGTGGCATGCACTGAGGGCCTGTGCGTGTGCTTGGGTCTTGTGCCTGGTGCTAACCCATGTGAACAGCAGGATTGGTCCCTGGTTTGCAGATGAAGAAACTGAAGCCAAGAGATAACCAAGGTCACACAACAAGTTAGTTGCAGCAGAAGTGAGGTTTCCTGATGCGTGGACTGAATCACCCATTCATCCGTCATCAGATAGCAGGAGGTTCCAGCCTCCAACGCACATGCAGTCTCCAGGAAGGCATTTACAGTCCTGAGCACACTGTGCAAGGTGGGGAGCGGAGGGTGGCAGAGAAATGGCTCTCAGACAGACCTATTCCCAAGAACCCGGGTCCCAAGTGCACCCGAGGACCTGCCTCTCTGCCAAACCTGGTCCCCGAGCCCACCTTTAAACTTCACCACTGGCTGAAAGTGTCTCAAACTTTCATTTGCTGCACAAGTTCAAGGCCAGATTTATAAGCAGGTGAAATAACTATCATTCATTTGGGCTTAAGGGGCACTGGAGGGAGGGGCCTGGGATCAGAGGAAGAGGCCATCTGAGATGGTTAGAAATGAGAAGGGGCTAAGAATAAAGGCCACAGCTGAGTGTCCAGGAAGCCACAAGCAGACAGGGAGGAGGCAAGCGGGAAGGGAGTGAGGAAGCCAGTCCAGGAAGAGACTCCAGTCTGCTGCAGGAGAACCAGCCTCATGGGTTCTGAAACTCAGAAAAGAAGATCTCAGACGGGAAACATGTCCAAGTGGCCACAGATGGCAAGGCCGCCGGTTCAACTGTGTCCCAATCTGGAGCCCAGGCTGAGGAAGGCCAGACATACAGGACTGTAGCTCTGGAAGAGGCTCCCTGTGTGGGTGCCCACAGGTGTTCTGGGTACGTGCCTGCCCAGGGCTCAGCCTACCAAACAAGCCTGACTCTGAACCATTGACCTGGATGTGGGGGTGCTTGAAATGGCCCCACACTTGTCCTCAACAGGGCCCTTCATGTTGTTTCCTTTCAAATGGTGTGGTCCGTGGGCATGACCTCACTCCTTCCTGGTCAGGACCAGCTCGCCTGACTGTGAGCCGATGTGGCAGAAGGCAACAGTCTGGAGCCATCGACTGCAGTGAAACGAAATAGTTCACAGCTGGCCCTGCTGCTGCCTCCTCAGGCTCAATTGTGGTCCCAGAGAAGGCTTGTCTTCCCTCTCCTTCATCTACTCACCAGCCGCCACTTCCCGAGCGCCCTCTCTGTTGGGCAGACCCTGACTTCCTCTGGCTGGGCTGGCTGCCCCAGTGTCTTGTGGACCCCAAAGAGTCCTCTGCCTTAAAACCCTTTCTCCCTTTATCTCCCACCCCAAACCATCCCCAAAACCCCTCCATGACTATGGCCCTTCAGCCTGGTCCCTTGAACTCTCCTATCCTGCAGCTCCTGGGACACCCATTGCTCCTCTTGTACCCTTAAGGCAGATGGGGACATCTTACCTCCCTCCATTCCATGGGGAAGCCCTTAGAAGGCAGGCCCCACACCTGACACCTGTCCTCCACCCCCAGAACCTGGCCAGCTTTCTTATGCATTTTGGGAAGTTCTTGGTTTCCCCCAAAAAAGCAAGTCACAGCATCATAAGCTTATAGGCCAACACATAACACTCTGACATTTGTGGAGTCTCTTCAACTTTTTAAAACCTTTTCACTTATCTAACCCAACAGACAAATGGGCAAACTTGCCACACACAGACACAAACCCTCTCGTGACTCACAGACAAAATATTTCCATTCAACCTTGTGAACCCAAGTGAAAATGACAAACACATTAAGCATGGACCAGGTTTGTAGACTGATGTCCATGCGGTCCCAGTGTGCCCTTGCTCTGCTTTCTGCCAAGAGGCATGATAATTACAACACAGATCAAGGATCGGGTGGGAGGGGTCCTCCAGCATGCTGTTCAAAGAATCAGGCAGTGTCCAGCCCCCATTTCCCCTAAGCCTTCATTCCTTCTGTATTAGTCAGCTTTTCATGGTGAAGGAAAGCTGCTCATCTCATAGCAGCCAAAAGTAGCAAGCAGGGGGAGAGCCAGAGAAAACCTTCACCCTTCCAAAGCACACACTTAGTGACCTGCTTCCTCCACAAGGCCTCACCTCTTACTAGCACGTTCAGCTGTAAACCTGGCAGTAGGGTTATCCATCAATAAAGTTACAGCCTTCATAATCCATTCAGTTCCTCAAAGCCCATCAGCTCTGAACACTTGAGTTTTTGAGGTACTTTTAGATTTTTTAGACTTTTAGATCTAAAACATTCTCCAACACACAGATCACAACATTCTCCGAGAAGTACAGCATTGGCCAGTATCCATTCCGTCTTCTCTCCAAGCATTCATTCATTCATCATTCATTCAATAATCATTTATCAAGTATTGCTTGTGTCAGGCACCAATATATACGATGATAAACAAGCATAGTCCAAAGCACAGAGGAGCCCGCAGTGTTACTGAAGGAGCTATTAGGCATATAAACAACTCCTTACTGTATATTGGCGCAGGGTTATTGACAATAAACCAAATAAAGTGCTATGGGCATGAAGAAAGGCTACAGACAGTATCACAGAGGAGGTGACCTTACGTAGGGTATTGAAGGATGAAGCAGGAATGGGTTAGCGGGTGGAAAATATGACAAATGCACCCCAGGTAGAGATGGGAATTTTCAGATGCAGTGAGGGGAGTGTTGGTTGGGTTTAGTATCAGAATGAAATACTAATAAAAAAGAAATGTTCCGAAACTTTGTGGAACAATATGGATGAACCACACTAACTTTATGTTAAGCCAAAGAATCTGGACACAAACTGTATAACTTCATCTATATAAAGAACAAAACCACATGAACTTTCTATCCTCTGCTGTTAGAAGTCAGAATAATGGTTTTCCTGGGAGAATGTTGGGGAGTGTCTTTACAAGACAAAGGACCACGTACCTTCAACAAATAAATTACAAAGAATAAAGAAGATAGTTGAGAATCTGCACATATCGACCAATCACAACGTATGAACATTTTTAGACCCTGATACAAACAAGCAGCTTTAATCAAAACAGTCTTGAAACATTAGGAAAAATGTGAAACCTGCCTGAATATTTGATATTAAAAAAATTAATGTTTATCCTGTTAAGGGTGATACTGTTATTCTGAATATATGACAAGAGTTCTTGTCTTTTAGAGAATCTCATAAGACTACTCATGAGTGTAGCAATATGACATCTGAGATTTTCTTCAACTTAATCTGGAGAGGTGAGAGGAGTGGAGATAAGACAACGTAATGAGCATTCAGTTTAGTGATGAGATCAGAGGTGTTCATTACACTATTGTATTTTGATGAGGTGGGTTTTTTTTAACATTTTCCATTTTAAGACAGTTTTTAAAGCATAACTTCCTCTGCAACTAATTATGATAACTTTCTTCCCCATTAAACAAGCGGCTTCTGTTTTAAATAGTATTTATTTTCAGACATTCACATGAGAACATCTGTGCATATAGACTGAATGTGTAACTGACCAGAATTTAATAAGAGTAAGAAGTTAGCTGGGGAGCAGGATCAGAACACAAAAATAATTTGACAGTTTGGAATGGGAGCCAAAATAAGATTTAACAGAGATTAATGTAAAACCCTACACACGTATTCTACACATGACTGTCATATCACAAAGCAGCTGTGCAACTCAGCGTGGAGACCCAGATCCCAGGGTGAGTCAGCAGCAGGAGGGGCTGCCAAATTACAGCAGGCAAGGCCGGAGGATGAACAAAGGGAAGCCCCGGGCTCACCCCTTCCCTGGGCGAGTCATGCTTCACCTGAAGGGCTGGGTCTCTGGCACCCAGAAGGCTCTGTGGGAGAGCACACAGGATGGCAGAGAGCATCCGATGCAGAGAAGAAACAGAAGCATTCCACCTGGAGAAGGAATCTGAAAAAGGGAAAAGCTTCTTCAGACATTTGTAGATTCTCAGTCACAAGGGGACTTAAGGTTTCTCCCTATGACCACAGAAGGAAAACCTTGTACCAACCAATGGAATTCACAAGGTAGGACTCAGCTTGCCATTCTCTGGGAGAGGGCAGAGTTCCCATACGGGAACGGTGTTGTACAGAACTCTAGGGAGTCTAAATGAAGACTCCGCTTGATGGCTTCTGAAGTTATCTCTAAGCTTGAGATCCTGATTCTTCAGAAATCAATTAACAGTAGTAATCCTGGAAAGAATGATGGTCATATCACCAGTTTATTAAGTACTTATCAAATTCTAGGAACTGTGCCAAGCTCTAACATGCATGATATCATTTAATTAGTCCTTCAGTCAACAAGGGCTTAGTGAGTGCACATTTTATGTCCAGTATTGTGTAACACACAAACATTGCCTGACAAAGTCCCTTTCTTTAAAGAGCTTCTAATAGAGTTGCTGATCAAAACTTAAGGAGCCAGCTCCCCTCAGGCTAATTATGACACTTTTCTTTGCCATTGTAAATAAGCAGTCTTTGCTTTTAATAGCAGTTTTTCTTCTCAGGAGCCAAGTAAGAACACCTTTGCATATAGGTTGAAGGTGTAATTTAATAGCGTCTAGTAAGAATAACAAGTTAGTTAGACAGCATGATACATATACCTTTCATTGTATAAAGTGTTTCTTACATATATTACTTCATTGATTTTTTGAAACATTTCTGTGGACAAGGTATTATTCTCATTATCAAATTAATAAATAATGATGCTAACATTTTAAATCACTCTCTCCTTCTGAATGTGTCCCATTTCTAATGTTGCTCAAGATGAACTTGACTTCAATCAAGAGAAGAGTAGCTTTTTAATTTTCTGTTTTTAAAAAAACATGCCTCTCCAAAAAAAAGGGGGGAGAATTAAATTAAAAATAATAATCCAAATCAAAGGAGGAAGCAAATATTCTAATCATGAATTATATGCTCCCCAGCATCAGAGTCCAAAAGAAAAACACACTACTACACATGAATTTTATAATCCATGAAGATGGGGGAGGGGGAGGGAGAGAACATTTGATCTTGATTTTACAGGGAACACAACAAAACGAAAATATTCTAGGTCTATTTTAAAGTTGGGCTTTGGATCAAACGTTTACTTGATCTTAGCAAATCTGTGGGGCCAAATGCAAGTAACTGGAGATAAAGAAGGGACTGGGAGAAGATGAGTTGGAGGGAAGTATG
Organism: Hystrix cristata; assembly: GCA_004026905.1. Classification (NCBI taxonomy): domain Eukaryota; kingdom Metazoa; phylum Chordata; class Mammalia; order Rodentia; family Hystricidae; genus Hystrix; species Hystrix cristata. The sequence goes on along the minus strand of PVJO010001258.1, from coordinate 63,945 downwards.
GGAGTGTTCAACGGCTGAAAGAGAATCGTGCCTCCCAGACATCCGGACTGCGTTTCAGAACCAAGGACAGAGCAATGCTCCGGGAACACCCGCTACTATAAAGAGTAGAAGGCCTCTAAGTGGTCAGCCTCTGCCATTAAAATCCCCAGAGCTGAGTTCGATCCCCGGCACCACAAAAAAAAAAAAAAAAAATCCCCAGAGACTCCAATTAATCGGGAAGAAACAAAGCTACATGCATATTACTAGTATAGCACAGGAGTTACAAGCATGGACTCTGTGCCTCTGCCCATAGCACAATATGATCTTTATCTTTCTGTGCCTCCTTTTCTTCATCTATAAAGTGGGACTCTCACACCTGCCATATCAGATCATTGTGAAGATTACATAAATTATATGTGAAGCTCTTAGAACAATTTCAGTGTGGGCAGTAATTATTGAATAAATCTTTGCATCACTGATTGGTTTTCCATAACCTCAAGATTTCAGGAAGGGAGGAGGAAAAGGGGTGTGGAGGGTGGTAGATAGTCTTGCTTGAGGCCAGAGTGATTGTCATTGAATCATAAGGAAGGAAAGTCTAGAGGCAGCTTTTGACCATACTCTTCTACCACACTAGCCCAAAGACCCAAGGGGCAGAGGTCAGAAAGTCTCTGAGGTGACCCAGGTTGGGCAATGCAGATAGATGGCTGCCACTGAGCCATCTGGAGCTCTTGTCAAGAAGAGAAAGGAGGGGCCTGAGTCTCCAGAGCCATCTTGGTAAGTGGGAGGTAATTGCAAGTCTCTCTCTCCTCCATGAAAATCTCTAACTTGTGTGCTATGTGGTCGACCAGGCTGACTTACTCTGCCCGTAGCATTCATATCCATGTAACTAAACCATGCTGGTGAATTCTAATACAGTAGTCATTTAAACCCTTCTCCACCCTCTTGAAGAGAGTTACTCCATGGGCTGAGGTCCCAGCAACTCGGCTCCACGGAGTTTATGGAGTCTTGTGAGCTATACCCCCTGATTGGAAGATCATTCTACTTTGAGGCTGACAGGTGGAGTCAGGTAACATAAAGCCCTTTTTCTGTATAGTATCATTTTGGAAATCCCTTTGCTGATGGTCCAGGAGCCTGAAAGCCTGCCCCATCTGCTAGATCCAGGTACCCTCCGGCATCTCACAGTACTGTCATCAGCATTATAATCCCAGGCCTTAAGGAGGTGCTCCCCACCTTGTTGATACTCTCAATGTCTGTGCACAGCCTCTGGTTCATCCTGTTGAGCTTCACAATCTCATTCTTGGTGTTCTTTGTCATCATCATGCCTACTGACTGTGGTCTGCAGCTGCCCACACTGGAGTAGGGGCTGGGGTGCAGGCAGAGAGAGCAGATGGAGACATTGTCCCTGATACTTAAACACATATATACCCAAAACCCAGGACAGAAATCTGCATACATGACCTCAGGGTGGGGCTTTGATAGACAGACTGACTGAATCAATTGCCATTTATATGGATGGGTTCCTTCTTTGCTAAAGATGCCCAACTGTGTATAAAACTCATCTTGAGCATAGGAAATGCAGTCAGAAAACCCAGTCAGAGGCAAGTCAGCTGTCAAGGAATTTGGGGGAAGGCACTTCTTTCAAGGTACATAGGACATTACATAAGCTAAAGTTTAAGCAAGGGCAGTTCTATTCCATCTACTGAGTAGGTTTCTGCTTGCATAACAAGATGTTCAGAGGAAGGAGGAGACATGCTCTGTACACTCAGAAAGCAGTCTAACTCCATCACCGGGACATGACACAGGCACAGATGGGATAAGAGACAGCCACAGGCCTACTCTACTTACAGAAGAGAATGAAAATGGGAATTGTGGAGATAAGTTGGTCAAGGAAGGCTTCCTAAAGGGGGCATCTTGTGCTGAAAATTTAGAGGAAAGGACATTAAACATTCTGTGTTGGAATAAAGAAGCTTGCAGAATAAAAGAAGCTGTGCAGCAAAACTTACAGGTTCATTTGAAGTCAGATCATCAAGAGATGTTGACAGCAACAAAGCGAAGTGTGTTATATGCACAGGTGCAGAGGCATGTGCCAGGCTGCCCCACAGAGTGGGAAGAAATTATGCTGGTCATGACAGCCTGACACACTGCAATGGATCATGAGGCTGGGCATGGTTGGTTCTGTTCCTCCAACTATCCACCCAAAGCCCCACATCTCTCCTTGTTCCATCCACCCCTACATCACTACCAACATGATCTTATACAAACACCATGTTCAATATGCCACTCTCCTACCTGGAAAGTGACTACCTATCCTAGCGGAATGAGTTCCTCTCTCAAACTTTAATACTTCCTCCCCTGCTCTTTTTCCTTCCTCCCTCCTGATTTCATCATTTTAATTCTAAGGGCCTGTCATTCCATCCAAGCCAAACTTCTAGAATCATGTTTGTGAGAAGTTGGACAGAATCACTGCTGAGGCTTCTTCAGCTCTTAGGAGTCTGGAATACTCACCTTCCCTCACCATCATCCTTGGCCAGTTCTACTTCTGAGAGGGTGACCCACTCAGCATCCTGGATTCCCTTGCTTTCAATCCCAGCGATCTTCCCCTCCACTCGACCGCAGCCACCCACTCCAGTGCCACACTTGGATCATCTCCAAGAACTGTTATCACACCTAATTCTAACTAAATAGAAATGATTACATAGACCTAGAAAGAACAATTGGAATAGCCTCAAGCTCTAGATCGTCTCTGTTCTTCTAGTCCAAAGGGTTACTGCAGGCCAGCTAAGACCCTGCATCTTAATTACTAAGTTTCTCAGAGCAAAACATACATGAACCAAATTTACGGACATAGACTACATGACCTTACCAGTAAGTTTAACAAGGTAGGTGCATGGCTTGAACATAGACTATGTGGCCTTAACTATGAGTTTAACAAGGTAGGCATGTGGCTTGAAACAACCATATGATAGTCCTACCAGTGAGAGTAGAAGGGAGCTAATTGTTCTCCCTGTTCCCATTTGGACTGGGAGAGGTCACCAGAGCCACTTGGAGGCAGGGAAGGCAAGCTTATCTTGGTCTGCCAGGGAAAACCCAACAGGAGTCACGTCAGTGACCTGGGACTCCAGCATGTGATCCTCATAGACTCCATCAGTGGGAGAAAGAATGTCCAAAATAAACAGAAAAGCAGGAAGAGGCTGGAAAGATGGAATTAGAACAGTCATCCTTGCCCATCCCTATCTTGGCTTTTCTTTTTTTTATATATTTTTTTAAATTTTATTTTAATGGTACATTTTCAATATACATAGTGATAACATTCATCATTGGGGATTTGTACCTGTACATGACATATCTTGTTGCTTCTTTTTTTCCCATTCCCCTCCCTCACCCCCTCCTCCCTCCCTATTTACAAAAGCTTTGTTTCCATTTTTTCCTTCCATTTCTTATTTCTCTTGTCCCTCTGTTCCTTTCCCCCTCCCTTGTTCCCTTTCCCATTTGGACACTTTCTTCCCTTTCCCAATATAACACATTTTAGTCTTTATTTACACTTCAGTTTCTCACACCAGAGAAACTATGCCGTATTTAAACATGTGTGTCCGATTTATTTCACTTAGGAGTATGGTCTCAAGATGCATCCATTTACCTAGGAATATCTCAAGCTTATCATTCTTTATGGCAAAGTAGTACTCCATTGTATAAAAATACCACATTTTCTTAATCCATTCTGCTGTTGATGGGCATTTGGGCTGCTTCCACGATTTAGCTATTACAAACTGTGCTGCTATAAACATGGGTGTGCATATATCCCTGCATTATAATGCTTTTAATTCTTTTGGGAAGATACCAAGAAGTGGAATAACTGGGTCAAATGGAATCTCTAGTCCTAGGTCCCTGAGGAATCTCCACACTGATTTCCATAGTGGTTGTACCAGTCTACATTCCCACCAACAGTGGAGAAGTGTTCCTTTTTCTCCACAGCCCCTCCAGCATTTGTTATTGGCTGATTTGTTGATAATAGCCATTCTTTGTGGAATGAGGTGGAATCTCAGGGTGGTTTTGATTTGCATCTCTCGAATGACCAGTGATGTTGAACATTTTTTCATATGTCTATCTGCTGTTTCTACTTCTTCATCTGAGAAGTGTCTATTCATCTTTGCTGCCCACTTTTGGATTGGGTCTTTAAATTTGGGGGGGGTCTGATTTTTTTGAGTTCTTTATATATTCGAGATGTTAGTCCTTTGTCAGAGGAATAGCTGGCAAAAATTTATCTTGGCTTTTCTGAATGACGGGGGCAATGATTTATCCTTAACTAGATGGCAGCAAACCAGGGAAACCCATGCTGCCAGAATCCCTGCAGATCTTCCTCGTGAGTTCTTCTTTACATACAGTGAGCTGACCACTGCTTCTGGTCCTTTGCCTCCAGGGTCTGCAGGAATCCCCAGCTACCTTCCACTCTCCCCAGGACACCAGCTCCTACCAAAAGAGAGACAGTCTCCCAACCAAATCCCGGGCCAGTAGCCAGCTGGCCAGCTCCCTCTGGCCCTCTCAGGCCAGATTCCCAGGAAGCAGACTCTGAGATGGAGGGTGGTGTGCAGGAAGTTCATGAAGAGTGCCCTTAGGATCAGTTCGTGAGAGAGTGAATGAAGCAAAATTGAGGTTGGGAGGTGATGCTAAACTGCTGTGTGGTTGAGCTGGCTGCAACAAAGGTCTCAGCCAATCCCATGGAGACCAGGACCCTGAGACCTGCCATGAGGAACAGTCATGTCCTTATTAAAGGTGGCTACTTTCAGCCAAGAACAATTTCCGGAGAGGTACAGTTCCATGAGTAGTCAGGAGCCTACATACCTAGAAGCTGGAAGAGTGAATGCTAAATTCTCAAAAGGATGAGAAACCACTTCTGTATTCACTTTAGTCCCTTAAACCTAGAGGTACTGCTACTACTTCTGTTTCCTCTCAACATCACCCCCATACTGTCCTCTTATCTAGCACTGCAGACAGGATTTTGGAGGTGGCTCTTCCCGCCTTCCTTGCAATCCCTGTCCTAATTATCTGCAATCCTACTTCCCTGCAATCTATTCTTCCTCTCCCTGAGCTAGTGTCTATCTTTGTGACTCCATCTCAGCTATGCTCAACGTCCTCACAAGGCATTAATTATGGCCCAATTACAAATGTTGCTGGGATTTTGGCTCTTGAGTGGCTCCTGTAAAGTTGGAGTTCTTGCCTTGGACAAGCAAGAGAAAGAGCAGCATCTTCATCCTGAACCAAAGAATGGGAGCAGGATAGATGGGACTGGGTGCTGGCTGACTTGCCAGAAAATATCATGGATCCAAGATCCAGCTCCCTAGAGGAAGAGGAACCATCCAACATCAGAACCACTGCCGAGAAGGAAAGCAAGGGGCCAGGGATTTAGCTCAGTGGGAGAGTGCTTGGATGGCACGCACAAGGCCCTGGGTTCCATCTCCAGCCTGGAGGGGAAGAAAGAGGCAGTGGAGGATGAGGAGGACAAGATAGGATGTGGGGGAGGAGGAGGAGGTAGAAGAGAGTAAGATAGAGTGAAAATTGAAAGATTGGGTATAGATGTCTTCCATCAGGCACCATGAGGGACTTTCCCTCAGTCCTATCAACACTCAAAGTATGACAATGTCACTGATATAAAATCCTCTCCATCCAGATCACCTTCTTCCAGTGAACTCTACTTTGTCTTTGTCTCTGCAGGGGGACCCAGATCTAAACAGACCATCCAGGTATAGTCTAAATAATGTAATCTGTCCTAGCAGCCTCTGCTGCATTTGAGAGTAGAAGGAATCACCAATTATCTCTTTCTGCTCAAAATGCTGACAGACCTTTGACTTGAGACCTACCCCAGGCTGATCACATGGAGGCAGCCAACAGGATGTATCATTCTTTCATTTAGTCAACACAACATGGCAGGAGTTGCAGTATCATTTTCACGGAGCTATGCATTTAAAAGACCTTGTTTAAAATGTTTTACAACAAATGCTTATTTTAATCATCTACAAAGAGTACATACAGATTACTAGGAAAAACAAAATGATCACTCAGAGAAAATGGAATAAATAAATCAGACAATACACAAAAATGAAAATTAAATAGCTATATGGATTTTGGTAATGCTTAATTTCATTAGAAATTAAAGAATGAAAAATAAAACCAAGAAAATTGTCCAAAAGAAACTAATAAAACTATAGGAAACTATGGGGAAACAGGAAGTCTTATGCATTACTTGCAGAAGTATACATCGGTACAATCAACGTCAACTTTCTGGAGAGCAGTTTGACCATAAAAATGAAAAACATTAAGTGACCAACAATTCCACATCTAGAAAACTATCTTCAAGAATAAATAGGCCTGCAGTGGTGGCTCACACCTATAAGCTCAGCTACTTTGGAGGCTGAGGCAAAAGGCCTGAAAGTTTGAGCCCAGCCTGGGTTACATGGTGACTTAGCAAGGCCGTGTCTCAAAACAGAAAATTAAAAGGGCTGAGGGCGTGGGTCAGTGGTAAAGTGCCCTTGGGTTCCATCACCAGTATGGGGCGGGGGGATACAAGTGTTGAGAACAACCGTGTGCGATGCGGCCATGTTTATTACAGTGGGAAAAATTGAAATAACATATCCTTCAAAATGTGCTGTATCTATATAATGGAATATTATGCAGTCATTATAATAATGATCTCGACCATGGTGACGGACTGCAGGGCGTGGCACCTGGAGGTCGGTGACCCTGGCCCAACGGGGCGCCGCAACACAGGAAGAACCGCGGTGCGCGCAGGCGCAGACTCCATCGCACTGTGAACCGGCGGAGGCCGGTACCCCGTCGCACGTAGAAGGCTTTCCGCCACCGCCAAGATGGATGCAGCAGCAGAAGTAACGGAAGCCCCAGAAGAAGAAAGCTTAGCGTTTTCCATCTCTTCCGGGACCAACGCTGAATTTGATGCTGTGGTTGGGTCCATAGAGGCCATTATCATGGATACCAAGTTCCAAATGCTGCAGACAAGTTTCATGGATAAATATTACCACGAGTTCGAAGACACAGAAGAAAATAAACTCAGCTACACACCAATTTTTAACGAGTATCTTTCTTTGATAGAAAAATACATTGAAGAACAGCTGCTAGAACGGATTCCCAAATTCAGTATGTCAGTTTTCACAACAATGTTAAAGTACCGTAAAGATGAAGTGGCTGATGACATATTTGACATGCTGCTCACATTCACAGACTTTCTGGCATTTAAGGAGATGTTTCTGGACTACCGAGCAGAAAAAGAAGGCCGAGGACTGGACTTAAGCAGTGATTTAGTGGTGACTGCATTGTGCAAGACTGCCAAGCCAGCCGCCCAGAACAATCTGCAGCTCTAGTTCCCATCCCTAGACAGTGGGACCTTTCTGGACATCAAAGTAGGCTGGCAGAGACTTCTTTTCATGATGACAAGAGAACACGTCTTGGAGAAACTAACTGTTTGGCAGCTCTTCCCTAATGTTAGGTAATAATGGATTAAAAAAAACCAAACCCAACCCTCCAGGGACCTCAGCTTTTCCCGAAACACCTTCTACTCAGTGACCCTCGTGCACCTGCCAAAGTAGACACTTCTCTCAGGTGCTTTTGAGAGTCAGACTGCTCTGGGACACTTGGAAGATTCCTTTGTTCAGTACATGAGTTCCTGTGTTGACAACGTGGAAAACATTAGGACGAACCCTCCCTGTCCCAAACACCACAGGCAGGCTTCGCATCAAACTTCCATATGCTCACAGCAGTCACTTGGGTAAGAGCTGCAGGCCTTCAACCCCAATGACCCACCTGTTTGGGGTTTTTGACTTCTTGAGAATGTTTATCTATGATGTTGCTCAAGCCAGCTGCCCCTGTCTTGAGATTCCTGAAGCTTTTGTTTTCTGCCCAATATTATGAGGGGAAGAAATCTGGTTTTGGCTGTAGGACTCAACTGAAAATATGTCCTTAACCAAAAGCTACCAGTAAAAATCAACTCCTAGTCTTGGGTTTACGGTTCTGTTATCACTCCCTTCTGCTAGTCCTGATGCAGTCTCACTGTTTCTAAAGAAGCCTCTTAAGCACCATTTTTGTAGAAGCATTTTTAGTTTGATGAATACTAAGGCTAATACAGTAAACTAATCTTAGGGTTTTTAGAATTATCCATGTAAGGACCAAAGTATTAAATGCATATACTTATTTGTCAGTGCTGGGAAGACAAAAACGGTGGCTTCATTAAAATTACTATTTTTCCAATGAAAGTATGTTGTCTTTTAGAAACCAACCAAAGGGTAACCTTTTCTTATAATATGCTAAGTGTATTTGTGCAGGTTTGCTTAAAATTTGTTCTGTACAAATCATCTTGTTAGGGTTTTGGTTGGGCAGGGATTAGTTTGCTTAAAATGTGATTCTTAAAGCTCTGTAGTACCAACTCTGTCCCTCTTCCTGTCAAAATCTCTGCTGTCAAAAAATGGCGCTCCACGGGCCTGACTCAGCTTGAGTAAGAGGAGATACCAAAGGGCTTTAACAGTCATCTGTCTGCCTTTGGATTAGTAAAATGTTTGATAGAACATTACTGATCAGAATATATGTGTGTGTTATACCACTAGAAAGAAGAAAAACACCATCGTTTAATTCTCAATGTACACCTTTGATTTCATTTTTAAAATAAGAATCTGTACCAAAAAAGAAAATGATAGTCTACATATACCTGTTATCATGGAAAAATGTTATTTGGTAAGTTTCTTCCAAGCTAAACTGTAAATTCTGTGAGGGCAGAAACCATGTGTGTTTTCTTCATCCTGGGGCCTGGCACAGTGTCTGGGAAATGATAGACAGTCTAGTTGTCGAATGACTAAATAAGTAATGACGCAAGTAATAAAAGCACAAGAGGTTAGGTTTTTAAGAAGTCAGATTGGAAAGCAGTATATATTGTAAGACTCTGCTCTGTGAAATATATAAGTACATGTACTTATCTGTGTGTGTGTGTGTGTGTGTGTGCGTGCGCGCGTGCACATGCATGAATGTAAGAAAATGTCACAGGGAGGTAGAAGATAAGGAAAGGATATTGTCATCTTTTATTTTGCTGAATTTTATATATTTTTGCTATGAGTATATGTTGCTTTTATAACCCAGGAAAACAACTTTGAAAGAAGAGGGAAAAGAATGAAGGACAAAAAAATAAAGGATAGAGGATGGAAAATAAAGACGCAGTTGCCACTAGGAGATGAACTTTTTTAATCCTTAAAGACATAACTGGTAGGACTTGAAATATCAGTTTGGGAAGGCACCTGTCAACTCTTCTGACCATTCCGTTCAGGTAAATACCTACTCTGCCTGCACTGGCTGCCTTCAAAGATAAAGAGCTGCCTGAATTTTGTCTCCAAATCGGAAATAGATTTGAGGGATTCTACAAGGCTGAAAAAGTTCAGAATTGCTGGTCTTGCACAGACTTGGAAGTATCCCATCCTTTCCAGCCCGTCGCTTGGCCTCAAGTGCAGCCCCCTTCCCGCAAAAGCCTCCGTGGGACTGCTCACTGCTTATAGTTTCATCTCAGCCTGTGTAGGTACATGGAACAGGATGCTAGTCCAGGAATTCTTCTGGGATTTGGTCTGACAGCTGAACCCTGTCTCTCACCCTTCCTGCACATTGCGCAGACTCTATCTCCTTCCCAGGCCTGCCCCAGGCTTCCTCTCCAACATGCCTTTCTCAATTTACCCCACCCCCAGTTCCAGGTATCCTTCAGTCTTTCACTACCTCCCTCATTAGCTTCCTCCTTGAAACAGCTCACAAGAGTCAACTTTCAGCTCTGTCCTGCCTTGGAGTGTGACCTGTCCCAGCTTCCTTTCAGGTTAAGGGGAAGGGGGCCTCACTCTCCTTATTCATCTCTATTCATTCTAACTTTCACTGGGTTCTGCACCCTCTGTGAAGGTCCCTGATAGAGCACCCGTGACTGAATTCTTGATACAGATAGATGAAGACACTAAAGTGGCTTTCCCCTAGCCCTACTCCTCCAGTCTAGGGAGGATTGGGTCGGGCTACGATAGTCAGCCTCTTCCCATAAAGCTAGGCAACACGTGGAACAGACCTTCCAGACTGTTTTCCTGCAGGTTGATGTTTCTTACAGTGTCTCTAAAAGCCTAGGAAATAGCCTATATTTTTTTTCTTGCCATCTCCTGCTCCCATTCTCTAATCTGCTTTGTCGGTAATAAAGGCAATATTAAGTTTCCATTTGTTTTTGTTTGTTTGTTTGTTTTGCTTTGTTTCCTGTTCTGAGAAGCAAAACCAGGGCAAATGCGCCACCACTGAACCATACATCTCTAGTGCACCATTTGTTCTTGTTTTTTTGGGTTTTTGGTTTTGTTTTTTTTTTTTTTGGCTCAGAACCTATGCAGGGAAAAGAGGCTGTTATGTATTGACCCTTCAAGATCTGAGGAGCTGTGTTTTCAGAATTTGCTGTCTGGATGGCGTGGGATGGAGCAAAGAGGCTGAGGTCCCGATGGGATCTGTTTTCTCTACTTTGAAGGCTAGATTATGGAGGCCTCCTCAGGGACTAGAAGATGGGTGAGATGACCTCCTTGGGGGTGGGGAAGGTCCCACTTTAATAATATGAATACTCTTGGACAGACCTATTACAGAACCCAACTAAATGGCTAAAGGAGAAACCAAGGCTATTCGGTGTCTCTTATTATCACTACTGAACTTCTAGAACCTGATTTCCCTCTACTCTTGCACCTTGGTATGTTCTGTGACTCCTTAAGTGACAGGCCAACACGAGGATGTGACATACATGCCATTTATTGAGGAAAGAAGATGCAGCATACTCATCACCAGAGGCTCCACAGCTCAGGGCCTTAAGAAGACAGGAGTTGGGACGTGGTACCCAGATAGGGGAGGGCTGAGAACAGACAGCCTAGGGGTCTGGACCTTCCCTCCAGCACTGACCCCACTACACTGCCTCCTCAGGCAGTGCCGAGCCGTGCTGGCTTTAGACCATCGACTCCCAGTGAGAGGGAGGTGGGCCAGAGTGGGGCAGGCCAGGCCGGGTGATCCAGATGCCCCTTGGGCCCCCAAAGTCAAGGGCCACTGCAAGGGATCTTTCAGTGACATCAACACCCCAGACTAGTAGCTAGACCTCCCTGGCCTCGGAGAGGACTTGTGGATGGAGGAGCCAGGAGTTCGGCCCCTTCTCCGGGGAACTTGAGGGAAAGAGTTGAGCCCCATGCAGCTATTGATGCCAAGCAAAGAGTGGGAAGTGCAGACAGAGAGAAGCAGGCGGATGTGGAGATTTGGCCTGGAGGATCATTTGGCGCTTTGCTGGCTGGAGCTGGTGGTCTGAGAAAAGTGGACACCGATGCCGCCTCCACTGCCAGACTTGTAGCCGCTGCCTACAGAGTTCTGGGTGCCACCAGAGCTGAAGCCCATTCCACTCTGGCTCACAGAGCTGCTGCCCCCACTGCCAAATTTGCTCCCACTGCTGGCACTCTGGTAGCCCCTGATGCTGCCCCTGCCCCCACTGCCACTCCCACTGCTGCCCCCGTAGCTGCTGCCACTGCTGTCTCTGGAGTCACCGCTGCTGCCGCCTCTGGGGCCGCTGCTGCTGCTGCCACGGACCCCTCTGAAGGCCTCACGGCTACTGCCAGAGCTGCTGCTGGTGCAGGTGACATTGCTGACCACGGCTGCAGGAGAACAGATGCTCCATTCAGAAGAAGATCTGAAAGCAAGAAGCCCTCCCACACTGAGGCTCAGGTGTGTACAGCCTCAGTTTACACACAACAAGAGTGAACCCAGCTCTCGGGTGCCGTTGCCTAAGAACAGGAACCAGAAGCACCCACAGAAATTTCTGGTTCTTCAACCTAGGGCACGCCCCACAACCACAGGGAATTGAGCATTGGCCCATGAGACTGCCGCTTACACATGGGACAGACTATACGACCATGCCAGAGACCCTAGCAGCCTTCAGGAGGCCTCTTTGGATGAGTCAAGCCCTCCCGCCTGAAGATCAATTAGCGAGGACATTTCCAATTGAACCATTTTACAACCCAGGGAGACGATTTTTCAGTGTGCTACTTACAAATGCTCACAGCATTCTGACACTCTCCAGACATCCTGAGAAAGAAGAGATGGAGATGTGAATTCTGTTTGCAGGGAGTCAGTAGCCAAACAGCTGAGGGCTCATAACCTTGGGAGCTACATCTTGCCATGTGCCCTGCTAGGGGCCAGGCTCCTGGGAGAAGAAAGCCCATTCCAAGAGCTTGTACCCCTAGAAAAGGAGGCCGACCCACGTCTAAGACATCCAGTATCTCTCTCTCCCCATCTGCCCACCCTCTTTCCCTTAGCCCTAAAAACCTGCTCCAGGAAAACTACTCACTCCCACTTGACAAACTACCCATTCCCTCTTACATGCACTGAGACAATTTTCTCACCCTAGCACACCCTTCCCATTATCTTCCCAGCCCTGTCTTTCTGGGAATTTTAGTCCAACTTTCCAAGAAGCCTTCCCCAGTAAGCCCTGGCAGAGAGATGCAAGGGTGGCGATGGTGGTGGTTGTTCAAAGTGGAGAAAGTATAAGAGGAGCTGACACTCAACACATGATGAATCTGAAAGTTTCCCACCTACCCCTACACCTGAGCTTTGGTGTAGTCCATGGAGCAGGCCTGCCACATGTCCGAGCAGACATGGCCTATGCCATATACACGGTCTGGGGCATATGTATGTATCAGCCACTTGCCCATATGGACTCAGCTTCTGGGATGAAGGGTTGCAGGGCTGTCCATGCTGAACTGTCCTGTATGGATAGCTATTGACCACTTGAAGCAGCTTAATTTAAATTAATGTCAAATTCACTTCCTCCATTACATTGGCCACATTTCAAATGCTGAAGTGCCTAATGACTACTGTACTGGACAGCATAAGCATAGAATATTTTCATCATCTCAGAAAGTTCCAGTGGACACCTCTGATCTGTAACACTTGTCATAACTCCAAAGCACTTTTCTTAACACATTGTACATAGCAAGCATGAATACACATAGGTAATTCAATACTTATGTTCATGGTCAATCAGACAACTAGATGGTACTGACTGATGAAAACTAGTAGGGCTTCTTTACCCTTTGTCTGAATGTCCTCTTCAAAAATCTTGTTCTTTTCTTCATTATTAAAGATCACTCTAAAATCATACCTACAGGATGTTGACTCCATGGCCCCTCACCTGCACTCCTCACCCTCCAGCAGCTTGCGATAGGTGGCAATCTCCACGTCCAGGGCCAGCTTGATGTTCATCAGCTCCTGGTAGTCACGCAGCAGCCGGGCCAGGTCATCCTTGACCTTCTGTAGTGCAGCTTGCAAGTCTTGGAGCTTGGCATTGGCATCCTTGAGGGCCAGCTCCCCACGCTGCTCAGCTTCTGCAATGGCTGCCTGCAGGTTGGCATTCTGGGATTGGGGGCGGAGGGAGGACTATTAGCATAGCCACTAGGAAATAGGAAACAAACACCCGGTTGTTCCTGTGAGATCTCTTCCCCTCCTCTAGCAATCCCCCTTCCCCTTCCTTAGAAGTCCCAATGGAATGTCTCAGAAAGCAAGTCAGTATTGCATTGGTTACTTCATCCTTGGCCCATTGAAATCAACTCACGACTCATCAAGAAAAGAAACACTGCTTGGCTTTCTATGACTGGCAAAGGTAATAATGGACTGGTTACTCACTGATTTTTTTGCAAGACTGTTAGACTCCCCAGCCTAATTACTGCATTCCAGTGATAAAAAGCCATCAAGGTTATGTGAACAGTATGATCAGTAGATCTGCCAAGGGCAGATCCTGCAAAAAACTGTGTAGGTAAGGCCAACGCCACAGTCGTAAAATTTGCTAGGCAAACCACAATGGACAACTGTCTCTCCTTAGGGAGTATCCCAGTAAGTCTAGTCTCTGAATGAACATCTGGAAGAACAGAGGTTCCCAAAAACTGCCTAGTCCACAGCACCATGAAAGCACATGGCAGAGGAGCTTGCCTGGTACTTCTCTTTCTCTCTGTGGCTCAGAAGACCTCCGGGATTACCTGATTAAGCCTAGACCCACCTGCTTCTTAACGTTCTCAATCTCCACCCGCAGCCTCTGGATCATCCTGCTGAGCTCCATGATCTCGCTCTTAGTGCTCCTCAGATCATCCCCGTGCCTGCCTGCTGTGTTCTGCAGCTCTCCAAGCTGACAGAGGAGAAAGCAATCAACATGGCTTTGCACACCATTGGTCCACTCTTGGTGCAGGTCATCAGGATCTAAAACTAGAGTTTGGCGGAGAGGGAAGGTTCCAACCTTGGTCTGGTACAGTGCCTCAGCCTCAGCCTTGCTCCTCTGGGCGATCTCCTCGTACTGGGCACGGACCTCAGCAATGATGCTGTCCAGGTCCAGGTCACGATTGTTGTCCATGGACAACACCACAGACATGTCACTGACGTGGCTCTGCATCTGGGACAGCTCCTGCAAGGAACATGAATGGTCACTGGCCCCAGAGGATGCTGGGAATCTTTTACTAGTAGAGATATCCCAAGGATGAAGCTAAGGAGTAGAATAGTTAGAAAAATATGCTTACATTTCAGGCCAGGCTAGAGGCTAAAGAATACAATGCAACAAGGCTAAAAGCAAAAGGAAATATACAAATAAAATCAGGTTGTCAGTCTGAAAGTATCATCCAGTGAGCCCTACTGTGTAGGTCTCCATGGGACCACAGTAGGGAGGGATATCACGAAGAAGCTGAACTAGGAGCCAGTGGGAAGATGTAGAGCAAAATGGACTGAGGCAGAGAGGGCCCTGGCCCTGGAGACCAGGAATATACAGACGAGGGGAGCTAAGTTAACATTTGCTGGGTGGAGCAGAGCTGAGTTCTGAGCCCTGTTCTTGGGTTCTGTTACTCAACCATCCCCTATAGTTACACTTTGGAGGCATGTTTGGGAAGACACCAATGGGCAGTCTCTGGAATTTAGGAAACCAAGAAATCACCATGTCATAGAGGGTCCTCAGGAAGTTGACTTCATCTGTCAAGCTGTCCACCTTGGCCTGCAGCTCCACCTTGTTCATGTAAGTGGCATCCACGTCCTGAAAGAGAAGTCAGAAAGCTGAAGAATGACCCCCTCCTACTCACAGCTCTTTCTAAGCCCTTACCCCTTCCCCCGCCCTGCCAAGTGTGACTGCTCAACTGCCCTTTTAAAAGAAAGAAAAAGTGGTTTTCTTCCTTTCAATAACTTTGACCAATCAAACCAGTTCTGTAACAAAATATAAATTTTATCAGCATATTACCTGTGAAATTTTTTAGGGTAGAAAACATTTCCTAATATACATGTGATGTAGTTATATAGCACCAAAAGCCCAAGCTCCTGAATACAAATGAGGGTGTTTTTACTAGTTCATCTTTATGATGATGTTGGTTTAAATAAGCAACAGTTGATTATAGTTTTTAATCATACCCGGGATGCACGTGAAGGCCGAAGATCTTGATTAATGCTATATATAAAACATGCATTATTAGTTCACATTACTAATTAGTTCATTAGTCACAGTAGAGTTCAAAGATGTCTTCCCCACCAGCAATGTACTCAGAGCAGTTTCCTTCATCAAATATTTCCCAGAATGCAAGAGAAATATCAGCTGCATCCACAACATAGGACCAGCAGCTCTGCTCCCTCCGTGGAGGGGAGGAAGCTTGGTCCCCTCGTCCTACTCACACACCTTCTTGAGCCCCACAAACTCGTTCTCTGCCGCAGTGCGCTTGTTGACCTCATCTTCGTACCTGGAACAGAAAGAGGCACGAGTTTGGACAGTGACGTGTCGGAATCTCCTCACCCGGAGACGACACCTGCTTTGTGGGGGTGCAACCTCTGCCCTTACACGGGCCCCAGAGTTCACAGGTCCTCATGTCGGGTTTAATGTTCTACTGGCTCGAACTTCTTTGCAATGTTTTAACAAGGGTCCTGAGTTAGCACTTTGCACTGAACCCTGAAACCGTGTAGCTGGTTCTTTCAGAGTCCTGTCAGTGCTCGGGCTGCTGCCTCACCTACTTCCCTCTAAACCCAGCAGACAGGCTGAGGTGTGGGCAGTCAGCGTAGGGGAAGATGTCAAGGGGCCACCTGCCAGCCTGGGCTCTTAGACGGACTTCACAACACACAGTGTGCACATCGGGGACCCAAAGGGATGTTTACTCCCACTGGTTGTTTCTGCCTGTTTGCTCTGCTTTCCTTAATCACAAAAGTTTCTGGTAGGAACTTGGGATAAGAATGAATTCGTGTCTTCTGACTGCATCGAAGCCGTGGGACTTCTGCCTATTAAGGACTCTCCGACTATGAGTCTGGGTTTCACGAAGACTGCAGAATAGAAACCATTCTGGGAGTTTTTGGACTGTGTGAATCTGAGTTGTCGCCAGATCCCCAGAACCTGGCATGAGGCCTGCCAGGGAACTGGCAGCCCCGGGCTTGTACAGTGGAGTTGGAAGGAGATCTCCCCAGAGCAGCCGTGCCCGTCCCAGTGGGTCCAGCCCCCGGGATGTCAGGAGTCCCCTCCCACCTTGAGAGGCCCGCTTCGCCCTTCCCAGACCACAAAGTGTGTGGATTTTAGCTTGGAACCTGCAGGAAGAGGCTGATTGAAGCTACAGACACACAATATAGAAGGGACATATTGCAACAACACTTTGCAGCGCAGAGCCCTAGTCCCCTGCCTAGAATCCTAAGAGACGGTAGCCTCAGAGTCCCGGGGCCTGTCCACAGCTACTGATTCAGAATACTGAGGACCAGGACACAGGAATATGTACTTTTGACGAGCTTCCAAGGTGACTCCCATGTACAGGAAAGTGTGAGGGCTCCCCACCCTAAAGAGTTTAACTTTTGGGAAGACTCTTTTATCCAACTGGGCTGATAGAGGAGGGAGCCTGCTGGAGACTGAAAAGTATATAATAATCAGCCACATAGGAGCGCCAGTCCCCAGTCTGTCAACCCCTTCGGCTGGGTTGCGCTTCACTCAATAAAGCCATCCAAGATTACTGACTGAAGCCACAGTCAGGAGCAGTTGAAATCCCAAATTAGCACCACGGCGCCCTGCTAATCCCCCAGGAAGGGAAACTGCCCCATTGGAGCCCTTACTTCCTTTTGAAGTCTTCCACCAGGTCCTGCACGCTCTTCAGCTCTCCCTCCAGACTCCCTCTCTCCCCCAGAAGTGAGTCCAGCTGCTTTCGTAGGGAGCTGATGTAAGAGTCAAAGAAAGGCTCCAGGCTGTGGGGGGCCGAGCCAGAGCCCGTGGTCTGCTGCTGCAGCAGCTCCCACTTGGTCTCCAGGACCTTGTTCTGCTGCTCCAGGAAGCGCACCTGCATCAGGGCAGGAAAGAAAGGAGGCCCTTGAGTTGGACAGGTGGGACACCCATCTCAAAGGCTGGAAATGTGGAGAATAAACCAAGTTCTTCAATCCACAAGTTCCTCTATTGTTTGGAATTTGGAGAGGATGAGGATGAGAAAAGAGAAAGCTGTAATTTGTTGAGTATTTATGCTATTACTTGCTATTCTCACATATTCTGTCTCATTTACTTCTACAACTAGCTGTACATGAGGTGGTATAATCCCCATTTTACAGATTAGGAAACTGAGGCTCAAAGAATTCATGTTGCCAAAAGTGGCAGCATAGATACTGAGTGACAAAGCTAAGAGCTTATTTAGGCCTCTTTAAGTCTTTTGGGGCCCTTCAGAACCCAGCTAGAAGAAGTTAGCATGAAGCTATTTTTAATTATGTTTTTAGATGTAAGCTTCTTTCACCTTCACAAAGGTGATTAAAATAGTTCACAAGGTCTAACTTTTCCGGAGGTGTTTCACGTAAGCAACTCTTTTCAGATACTCAGCTCGCAGCTGACCTATGTCCGCTTCACATCCTGGCTCATTCCCTCCACCAACCCCACACACACTTCTCTGCCCCTGCTTGGGCAGCTCAGTTTAACATGGGCTGAAGCCCAGCATCATTCGAAGGTAAGTCATCTGTCGGGACGCATCGTGGGAGGGCAGCCCCGGGATTCAAGATTCGTACTGATGGAAGACTGATTACTGGCTATTTGGGGTTAGCAAGAAATTGCTTCTCAAGAGGAATGCAAGTGAACTCTACTGATGTTGCGGCTGTGCCCCATTCTTCAGAGTGCTAAGAGCATGCTTGGACCCTCACCTCAACTGGCCCCATTTCATCCCTACCAGGAAGTTAGGACCAGGAATCTTCTCACACTTCACGAGTGGAAAAATGGTCCAAAAGGCTCCTGAGTGGAGAGGGCCAAGATCCAGGCACTCCTGGCTCCAAGCTGCCAAGTACACTGGCTGCTTCCTATGCCAAGCCCCTGGAACGTCCAAGCCCTCCACCACACCTCTGGGCTTTGTCCTCACCTTGTCGATGAAGGAGGCAAACTTGTCGTTGAGGGTCTTGATCTGCTCACGCTCCTGGGCCTTTATTTGCCCAATCTGGGGGTCAATCTCCACATTGAGGGGCTGTAGGAGGCTCTGATTGATGGTCACTTCCTGAATTCCCCCAGAGAAGCAACCGGGGCCAAAGCCACCAGCCCCTCCAAAGCCACCAGCTCCACCAAAGCTACCCCCTATTCCTCTGCTACTTCCATAGCCACCCCCAAGGCCACTTCCATAGCTACCCCCAAAGCCACTGCCACAGCTGCCACGCCCTCCACCAAAGCCACCAGCCCGGGAGCCACCAGCTGCCACACTGATAGAGATGCTCTTGCTGCCACCCAGGTTGTAGAGGCTGCGACTGCCAAAGCGGCCTGCTCCACTCCGGAGCCCGCAGGCCCCTCCACCGGAGCCCCCAGTGCGGGCCACACAGCTCATCCTGCTGCTGCCAGAAAGCGTGGCTGAGCGGCCAGAGAAGCCCTGGCTCCCACAGCTGAAGGATTTCTTGCAGGCTTGTCTGTTCATGGTGAGGCACTCAGAGGTGAGCTAGTGATCCTTTAGCAAGAGCTGAAGATGAAGGCAGTGCAGGGACAACAGAGGACAGTGGCCTTTATATTCCGGGCCATTTGGCTTGGCAGAAGGAAAGGCAAGCAATTACCTGAGAGTCATCTTGGGTTTGGTTTGCCTTGTAGGCAATAAGTTACTTCTCAGTTCCCAGCACACCTGAAAGATAATCCTCTGGACCAAAATGGCTTTGCTTTCTTAGCTTAATCACCCAAACGTGCCTCAGTCAACAAAAGATAGAGCTCTGCTCCCTCCCTTCGTGTGATTTCCGCAAGGATCTTCAGGAAGCCAAGGAACACCTGATCCAGCAGGACAAGCTGACTTCAGACCTCGGGGTGAGCAGCCACTGAGCCCCTCAACACAAGTTAAGGACCAGGCAGCCTCTTCAGGTGGGCTGAGGCCCTCCCTGTGGTGCCGCCATGCCCAGTTGTTGGGCAGTATTCCTGGTGGCATGGGACCTGTGCCCGACTCTTCAGAGTGGGCCTGGGGCGGGGCAGAAGATGAGAGATACACTGATCTCGTGGGGTCCACCCTGCCACCACTTCATCCAAAGGCACCCATCTAAGCAAGCCTGGAGGTGAACTGAGAAATGCTGATTATGAGAAAGAAACTATCATAGAACTAATATGTCTGGCTCCTGGGGAGCAAACAAGAGTGAAGTTTAGAAAGAACAGAGGTACATTTGCAGAAGAGGGGTCTCAAGCCAAGCCCTGCACTCATCATGCTAGACGGACAGCAGTGATTTCTAGGTTCAGAAGCAAGAGAAGAATGTAGGGACTCTGCAGCTCTCTAAGAGAGTCAGCTCAAGGACTGCACTCATCTTAACATGAGATCTGAAAGTAAGGGTCTCCTCTCTGCTCTTGTCCTGACTCAGTGTCCCTTTCTGTTTTCCCACCACACCCTGGACTTTTGCCATCATGGCCCTGTTCATTTGTCAGTGCCCCACTAGGCTCTGGGCTTCTCAAGTGAAGGGCTTGAGTCCTACCCATTCTGTCTGTCCAGCTCCTAGCTTAGGGCAAGCACCCCACAGACATGTGTTGACTGAACATAAATAGCTACACGCAGTTCCCATCCTAGCCCTGTGAATGAAGATTTCCAAAGAGCTTGGGCATTTGCATCTTTAAACAAGCCCTCCAAGGAATCCTTTGAGCCCAGAAGCTTGGGAAGCCTTGTCTAGACTGTGGGAGCTCTCTCTGAGCCAGGGGTTGGGGGATGCAGGACTGTTGATGGCGGAATGGGGACACCGATGAGTTACTGCTCTGACTTTCAGGAACTCAGCTGTCCCCTAACCCACACCAACCCACCTCCACACCCAACCACACCGTGCCTGGCAAGAGCAAACTCTCTGGTTGTCTTCCACACAGAAGACTTCTCATGGCACAACAGGAGCAGAAGGGAGTGACTTTAGACTCCCCATGAAAGAGGTGGCTGCTGTGTCTTCAGAATCCCTGTCAAACTGGCATTCTGCAGCCCTCTGTTCCTGAATGGTTTTGGGACAAGCCAGTCTAGGACAGATGACTGGTCTGAACACTGTGCAGAACCTCAAGTCAAGGGATTTCAAATGCTCTGCGGTGAATTCTCACTTCTCTGCTCCATGACTTGTGTGCAGCCCAGCTTTACCACACACTAGTTCTTTAACCTTGGACAAGCTACTTAAGTTTTATGTACCCAGTTTCATCGACTGTAAAATGGGGCCAATCATAGCAGGTACTTCATGGGGTTTTGTGGGCATGAAACAATAAATATTAAATGCTTAGTGCAAAGCTTAACACATTGTAAATGCTGTACAATTAGCTACTCTTAGTACTCCATACAGGGACAGGAAGGAATGGTTATATTTGACATTGGCTGTTCTCAAGGTGACTTTGCACCCCTGACAAACTCCCCAAAGAGCAGTAAGGAGAGGAAGCTGAGTAGAAATGGAGAGGAAGAAAGCAACTGGAACAGGAGAGAAGAAGACTAACGGTGGGGTGGGATAGTTTAGGCCATGGTTTAACACAGCAAGTCTGTATTCTAAGTGGTCAAACTCTTTCCTACCTCACAGTTTTGTGATGAGCTTCACAGAACATAGAGTAAGTGACAGTCTTTTGACAATTACAGAATGCCACACAAAAATAAACACAGGGCCTTGTCCATGCTAGGCCAGTCCCTCCTGGGGAGGTCTTTATGCGTATTTTTTGGAGTTCCTTTAAAAGCAGCTGTGATCTTAAAGAAAGCCTTCCTCATGGAATTGAGAAGACCTGGGCTCAGGTCACATACTTACCTCTCACCACACAATGGCCTCGGGCAAGGTACATGACATTTTTTTTTCTCTTTCCTTATTTGCAAAATGAGGCATCTACCCTATGTACAGGGTTGTTTTGAAATTAAAATACACAGTGTCCGGCAATAAATGTGTAAAGTTTTTGTTTGTGGTTTTTTGTTTGTTTGTTTTTCAGTCCTGGATGTCAAACCCAGAGCTTTGCTCCCGCAAGGCAAGCAGTGTACCACTGAGCTACCTCCCCTGCCCCAGATGTTTGGATTTTGAAATCAAATTATCCATTTGTAAACAATGCACAAAAGGGATTCTGTGTCGGGTTCTTTGAGACATTCATTCCCGCCCAACCATTAGGTGCCAGTCCATCCTGGTGAGGTCTTATTTATATTCCTTGGAATTCTTTAAGAGCAGACCAAGTGCCCTCTCTGGGAAGAACAGCTGAGCCAGGCTCACCTGAGGCCTCAAGCGAGAGCCCAAAGCAAACAAAGACAGGCATCAGCATTCCCCATTCCCTGCCCCTCCTGGAAGAGCTCTAGCACTGAGGCAGTGAGTGGCAGCCCCCCAGTGCCTGTGGCTCACTGCTGCCACCCTGGTGTGTGCTGGAGGAACAGGATGGAGAGAGGTGAGGGGCAGATCAAAAGAGCACATGTCTGGGTCGGGTTCCCCTCATTCGTGTCTCTTGAGCCTGCCGAAGCATCACCACCTTACTTAGCAAGTCAGAGCGGTGTTCTCAGCCGGAAATACCCAGTGTTGCGGTGGTTGGCAGTGTTCCCTACTCGCTGTAGGATCTTGCAGAGGAATGTGTCTAAATGGGCTGCCTGCTGCCGGCAGTCTGAGTGCTAATCCCTCGCCTGCCAGAGCCTTCTGTGTGAAGACTGCCAGGTGGCTGAACACTCTGGGTTCTTACTTCCCCACCCATGAAACAAGGGAAAGATTCACCAAGGAGTTATTTCCTCTAACAAAATTGCTCTCCGGTATTCAACTGCAGGAAGAAGGCGTAAGAGTTGCCTATAGTATAATTGTGAGTGGAGAAATGAATCATGAAGCAGTAGCCATTTCCCCTAAGTCAAAGTGCACAGGTAACCCTCTCGACCCAGACCCGCTGAGGGTAAGGGGCGATGGTCACTGCCCCTTCGTACATGTAAATTCACAGATCCATGTCAAGATAGCCATTAATTTGCTAAGACAAAGAATGAAAAAGCAAAGAAAATAAAATAAATAAATCTGGTGTGCTACACCTAGGCTAAAAATTAATATTCTTTTTTTTATTTTTACCATCTTGAAATAAAACCTATAAGCTACTAGAATAACTTTACTTAGCCTTCAAATCGTAAAAATATATTACTATATAGAGCAAGCTCTATTTATAGCTAGAGCTTTATAAAGAAGTAAACATCTAAGCACAATTAAATCCTCTTGTGTCTGTCTTAGCTGTTAACAATCACAATTTGCTCTAATTATTCCCTACAGTACACTTCAGTTCACCCCTAAATCTTTGATTCTTAGATCCGTCCTAGGGCTTGTCTAGGGCAGAATTCTATCCCCCATGATGGCCTTGATTAAAAGGTTCTGTGGTCAAATAAATTTGGGAAATGAAAATTCTATACTCCGTCTTGGTTTTGGTTTTTTGTTTTTCGTTTTTTAGTATAGGGATTGAACCCAGAACCTTCACCTTAACATTGAGCTTGTTTGTTTGTTTTGTTTTGTTTTGTTTATTTTTGTTTTGAGACAGGGTCTCACTAAGTTGCCCAGAGGAGCTCAAACTTGTGATCCTTCCACCTCAGCCTCCTGAGGAGCTGAGATTACAGGCCTGCTGACTCTTGGGATTTTAAAAATCTCATTAGAATATTAAAAGCCCTTAAAAGTCCTACAGGAAATAATCTTCTTACCTTTATTTAATCCAAGCCTCCCAAACAAACCTAACAACAAATCTTTCTCTCTTAACCCCTACTAGCCTGCCGTTGAATATGCTTAGGGAGACACTAGTCCAGCTACTATCCGGAATACATGCGAATGGCAGATAGACCAGCTGGGGTGTGTGGGTACAAGGTCAAGATTTGCCTCCTCCCTGTAGAGGAAGACTTGCTGCAAGTGAGGCAGCGGGAAACTGAGAAGAAACTGTGGCCTGGACTTGAAGAAGCAGAGAGAAGGGCGCTTGGGCGCTAGAAAGTGGACAGGTTGTCTAAAGATTGACTGTCATGGCCATGCATATTCTCACCAGCCATGGATGTTGCTGGGTCTTTTGGAAAGTCACCAGCATGCCGGGCTTTCTGGAACTTAAATGGCTGGCTGCCCTTCCTCCCTCTCCTCCTGGGCAGCTTAGAGGAAGGGGAAATATGGAGGTCTTGGAGGTAGATAGGCCTGTGAATAAGTCTCAGTCTTGCCACTCCAGGTGCATGACATCGGCAAGTTGTTTTACCCTCTGGCTCTAAATTTTCCATTCAACCAATTGAGTTAGCATAGCCTCCTCACAGGGAGGCAGTCCGGATTGTTGGAGGTAACGTTAAAAATCCTTCTCATGGTGCAGGTACTTGGCATGTGGGGCCCTGTGATGATGACTGTATTAGTTACCTTTCTAGAGCCAATGGTTTGCAAGAGGGCAGATTTAATACAGGACATTTACAAGTTACAACATTCACTCATCAGCCAAATGCAGCAAGAGTGCTGAATGTCTACCAATGCACTGGAGACCCAAAAGATCCAATCAAGGGCTGGGAGCCCACAGCACTGTCCCAT
Organism: Hystrix cristata; assembly: GCA_004026905.1. Classification (NCBI taxonomy): domain Eukaryota; kingdom Metazoa; phylum Chordata; class Mammalia; order Rodentia; family Hystricidae; genus Hystrix; species Hystrix cristata. Next base: position 40,005 of record PVJO010001258.1, on the reverse strand, counting down.
GTACATCTGTGTCTGCACTAAATGGCTGAAGAAATTTTTGCTGAAACCAGAATGCAATGCTCACAGCAGAGATGAAGACCAGTGCTCCCCTGAAGCAACAGCAGCAGCCATCCTCAACGACAGCAAGGCCCAAGCTCCTTCTGTGATGAGAACAGCCAAGTCCCCTTTGGGAAAACCACCCACAGCAGAGCTTCTCCTAGGAAACACCCCACCCCTATCTTCTGCTCCTGTTCTCCTTTATGTTATATTGGCAGCAATCCTCAGGTGCATCTTCTATGCCCAGAAGCACACCAGCCCAGTCTAGCTGGGTGTTCCTGCTCAAGCTGACCACAATAATGAGTCCACCACAATGACACTGAGGTACGAAGGTCTCCTGATAGGTGACAGTTCTGTGGCCAAAGAGCAGAAAGAGTTCTGAGAAGTAGCCCCATTCAGGGTTAGTCCAGCACTGAAGTCTGATTTTTGCAATATGTTCCAAGGATCCACAATGTATGTAGTAGGTGTTATCCTTTTCCATGCCTAGCCAAGCCACTTCCCACTACATGGGCTCATCAGTGATGCAATTCATCAATCGTCAATATCTCAACTGGGTGCATGGGTGTAATCTCAGCTACTCAGGGGCTGAGATGGGGGATTGCAAGTTCAAGATGAGCCTGGGCAACTTAGCAAGAACCTGTTTCAAAATAAAATTTTTAGGGCTGGGGATTTAGCTCAATGTAGAGCACTTGCCTCTCAAGCACAAGGTCATGAGTTCAATCCCCGGCACCCAAAAAATAAAATAAAATAAAATAAAAATTTTAAAAAGCCTAGAGATATAGCTCAGTGGTAGAATGGCACGCACAAGCACCTGGGTTCGATCCCCAGTACCACCAGGGAAGAAGGAAGGAACGAAGGAAGGAGAGAGGGAGGGAGGGGGAAAGAGAGAGAGACTAAGGAAGGAAAAAAGAACTATAAACTTCCCAGAAGTATGAGGCTAATGTTCTAGTGAAGATAAATTCTCCTGTTCACATATTTATGTCTATCACCTATCTGTGAAAAGAATATAAAAATATTTTAACATTGATGGAGTGCTACAGTATATAAGGCACCGGCCTAGGCTGTTTACAACTACCATTTCTGTCATAAAACTCCTCAAGGTCAGATCTTTTCATTCACATTTTACAGCTAGGGACATGAGGTTAATTAGCTTGCCCAACTCAATTAGCTTAGTAAACTGATATTTTAATCAGACTCTCCAACTCCAAAGCCTGACATAAATCTATGGAAACTTTCTGTTTCTATGTGGATTTCAGCAAGTCAAAATGCATCATCTCAGAGTGAAAAATCCACTTTGACATTTAAAGACCCCACCCCAGTATACGATGGTTAGATCTGCCTTGAAGCGTCAACTCGTGTTAACGAAAATAGATTTAAACCTTAAGAACTCCTCCCTGGCATTAAAGAGCAACACCCATCATTATCAAGGTACTTCCCTCCTTCAGTGTCTCCTGCTCCTGTGGCTGGAGATCAGAGCTGTGGGGAGCTAAAGCGTCCCTCCCACCCTCACAGGCCTCTGCTGGGGAAACCTCTCCTGCTCACGTATGAATTTCAGGTTTGGTCTGTAGCTTGTCTGTACTCCAGAGAGCTGCTAGCACCACATGCCAGGAATACAGAACATACCAGAGAGGATGACCTGCAGGCCAAGAAGAAGTTGGCCCACCCATCTGTTCAGTAGCCCAGCATAGTGGTTACAAGTGCAGGCTTTGGATTTGAGGCCAGATCTGCCTCTTCCCATTAGGCATGTCACTCTCCCTCTCTAAGCCCCAGTATCCTCAGCTAGAAAGTGGGGATAATTACTATCTGCCTCCAATGGCAGTTGTAGGGATTAAATGAGATGACGTGCAAAATGCCAGGGTGTGACTTACACCCTTAACGAAAGTTAGTTCTTTAAGCGTGTTGTTTTTGTTAAATATGTCAGGACAGCAATACGCCCTCCGCTTTTGCAAACCTCATTGGCTCAGGGAAATCCACAGTCCCCACAATGTGCCAGGCCCCATCTGGTCACAGAAGGGCACAAAGATGAGTGAGGCACATCCATGGCTCTTCAGGTAACTTCCATCCTGGTGTGGAGAGCAGACGTTGAAGCTAGTCGTTTTGAGAGAGAATGACACGCGATAAAAGAGAGTCAAGAAGTCCTGGGGCCCCAGGCAGCAGGCGTTCAGCCCCATGGAGCTGAGGAGAGGTCTAGGGAGGCCATGCTGAAGGACTTCCAAGAAGGAGTAAGTGGTGGAAGGTGGAATGAGCAGTTCTGGTAACGGAAGAGAGTATCAAATTCACAGAGGCGTAAAGCCGCAGGGTCAGTACCAGAACCACGTACCATCTAGGGTCATTTGCTCAGGTCTTGAAAGTCCCCACCTAGCCACACCAAATTCCTGGCCTGTTTCTTATGGCTTTGTTTAGAACAAAAGGACATTTCCATTTTAGAGCAAACTTCTCTCAAATCCAGAAGGATCACTCCAGAAGGGGGTGGGATGGCCTCTTGTTTTGCTGTAAGGATCTTGGCAGCAGCACTATCGACACCCCAGCTTGGCTGTTTCTTCATGGAAGGGATGGCCTGTGTGTTGTAGCACTCAAGCATCCGCCTTCTAGATGCACGTATCACCCTTCCGGTTGTAACAACCAAAACTAACACCACATATTGCTGTGTGTTCTGGGGTAGGGGACAGAATCACTCCTACCAAGAACCACGGCTCTTTTTTTGTTTGCTTTTTGTTTTTATTTTTGTTTTTGTTTTGATTTTGATTTTTGTTTTTGTTGTGGTGATGCTGGTACTGGGAATTGAACCTGGGGCCTCACACTGAGCTACATTTTTTTTTGGCGACAGAGCCTCACTATGTAGTTCAGGCTGGCCTCAAACTCGTGATGATCTTCCTACCTCAGCCTCCCGAGTGCTGAGATTATAGGCATGCCTGACCAGGCCTGGCCTCTGGTCCTTTTTTTATTTTTACTTTTTGTTTTGAGATAGGGTCTCTCTAGGATGCCTAATAGGGTCTCCCTATGATCACACTTGTGATTCTCCTGCCTCGAATTCTCACAGTGCTGGGAACTCAGGTGTGTGCCACCACACCCAGCAAGAACCACAGCTCTATCAACATCTACAGCCGTCTGTTTCTGCCCCTGACTTCCCAGGGGGTGATGGAGCTGTCATCATGTGGCCAAGTCACTGTATATTCCGAAGATATCAAGTTGCTCCCACTACACCTCTGTCGGTGGCTTCCTAGGAGAGTCAACTCCCAGCCCTCTGCCAGGACCAGGAGGGTTAGTGGTGGTTAGCTTGCTCTTAGGCATGACAGTGATGTGCGAATTGTGTCCTTTGTACATCAAAATGGCTTGTAAGAGATATAGACAAAATATGGGAAAAAAGCGTTTTCAGAACTGAGTTTTCTCAGTTGTCCCAGGAGTACTGCAAGGTGTCCACATGTCTTACCTTTGTCAGCAGTGAGAGAAGGCAGTTGGACTAAAGTGCTGAGAAGGCAGAGAGAAAGGAGGCCAAATCCCAGAAGACGAGTTTTCTGAGGACTGGCTGACAAGCCTCCACCTAGCTCTAGGCAAAACTGACAGGAGTCCTGTAGAGATTTACCTCCAAATTACCCACAATTTTACATACAAACCTTCAGCGGCAGCAGTTAGGCGTGGATTATCCATGGGCAGGTGCTGATCTACTTTTGGATTCTTGTGGGAAACCATCCCAGCTTCCTTAAGTAAGTCGTTTGTGATGTGTCGCCACTACCGTCGATACTCGCTCTGGCCTGCAGCCTGAATCCCAGAAGACAGAAGGAAATAACCTGAAATCTACGAACACACCTTGGTCTCCTCCATGCCAAGGGACATGTGAACCAGTGAGTCACAACTCCTGGAAGAGGAAGGTGGTCTTTTGAGCATTCCTTTCAGTGGTGGGAGGTGGAACAGGGGGAAGTCAGTAGACAGAGCACTGTTCAGGGTAGAAGCTAGTCCCACTGTGTCATAACAAGAGGATGTACCACTCCACACTCAACGAAGACGGACAGGAGCAAAGCAGAAAGCACAAAGGAGATTATCAACCATTGGCCAGCGGCCCCAAATCCCAGGTTGAGGCCCAGGCATCAAGTTGGCTAACTCCAGCAGTCATCGTGGTAAAACATCCTTAGGGGACAAGAAATGAGTGGACAGACTACACAGCACTCCCAACTCCGTTCTCAAACAAAAAGGCTAGTCAAATAAAGAAATCAAGCCTCAGCAACTCAAGAGCACTTGGAAAGTCAACATAGTATAGCCCAAAGAAGCGGTGTAAAGGTCACAGTGAAGGGAAAAAAGGATTACTGCAATAGTAAAGTGCCCCAAAAATGTTTTCAGCCTGGATTAGAAATGGTCAGAGCTGGGCTGAGAATATATGCAGCCAAGCATGGAATTAACTCCCTCAGTCCCAGGTCCTGGCAGCAAGGTCATCAGCCAAGGCCGTTCCTCTGGGGAAAGGCACATCCAAGGCATCACCCATCCACTACACTTTCCTCCTGGTCCAAGCTCTCCCATAAGAGATTTTTCTCCCCAAAACTCTATCACTAGAAGGCTACCTGGGTAGTGGATCTTCTATAGACCCCACAAAACAAACAAAGGCTAGTGGACATAAGTTAGAGCTTGGGGAAGAGCAGCAAAGGACAGAGGCCACTGTCTGAATGTGAGACAGGCAACCAGGAGCATCGCTCCAAGAAACTTGGCCCTGACCCTGTCGCATGGTTGACTGTTTTCCTTTCCCTGACTCTGGATGCCAGGCTCTTGGATCTCAGCCTGGGACTCCTTTCTTTCCGCTCCCCATGAAGAACTCATCAGTCTCCATGATTTTAGAAACCACCTTCACCATCCAAGAGCTCATGATGTCCTAGTGTGAGTCTAGCCTGGCAAGCCTCCCTCTGACCCGCGCTCCCATCTCCAACTGTGGCCAGGACACCTCCTTCATCTGGCTCCTACCCAGCTCCAACCTGTCTAAAGCAGACTGCCTGGAGCTCTTCCTCACACCCATCCTGCCCTCCAATCCCCTCACACACACACACACCCACACACGCACACACACACACGCACACCTGAGTAAATGGCACCACTATCCACCCCATGGCTCATGCTAGGAAGCTGGGCATCAAGGTTGAGCCTTCCCTTCCCTTCCCCACCACCTGCCCCCCCACACCTTTCATTCATCTATCGACAATCTTGTCGCTTGTACACCTCAACCTCTGATTCTTTTTTCATATACTCACTACGACTTAACACTTTTATTCCTTTATTTATTTACTCTTTTGTTGTTAGGCTTCCTTACTAAAATGAGAGTGGAGGCAACATTTGATCTTTGCTCACCACTTCATCTCCAGAATTTAACTCAGTGCCAGACAGAGAAGAAAAGCTTAATAGAGGTTTGGATGCAGCTCACTGGTGGAGTGTTTGCCTTGGTCCCCAGCACCAAATAGAGAGAGAGAGAGAGAGAGCAAGAAGAGGGAGGAGGAAGAAGAAGGAAAGCGTAAGAGAGAGATAGAAGAAGGGAAGGGAAAGAAAAGAAAAGAAAAAAGGCTGAGGCAGGTGGATCATTGCAAGTTCAAGGCCCATCTGGGCTACATAGTGAGTTCAAGTCCAGCCTGAACTACTGCCTTCAAGAAAGAAAGAAAGATAGACAGACAGACAGGTGGACAGATGGATGACCAAGAGAGGGGAGGAAATCGTTAATAATGACTCTCCAGAGTGAAACAACTGACCCATCACTGGCCTGGCACCTTTCCGTGGGGCCCACCCTGGAAAAGGTTAGGCACAAGTTCTCCCCACCTCTGTCTCCTGTCTGCTTTCCACAGAGGGACAGCCACTCAGCAAAAATAGATTCCTGCCTAAACGTGAGGCCTTAGCTATGAGCTCCCAGCTGTAAAAGGTCTCCCTGGGTCATCAGAGTGGACCCACGAGCTAAATTTCCACCCTGAATCTCTCCAGCTCCCAGATACTGGTTTTCCTTGTCTAACTGCCATTCTCCATCTTGGAAATAGATTCAGCTTTGGCCCAGGCAGTAAATGCTGCTTTCTTGGCCTGCCTGAAAGTTTCTGTCCACAGCCTGTGTGTTCCCTGGGTACCCAAGCTATGGGCACCTCAGAGGTGGTGTGGGAAAGTGGAAGGGCCTACAGTCACATTGCTTGGGTCCCCTCCTATCTCAGGTCTTCATGCCATGGGACCCTGAGTGAGTCACTCCACCCCTCAGGGTTTTTTTGTTGTTGTTTTTTGTTTTTGTTTTTTGGGGGCTCGAACTCAGGGCTTTGTGCTTGCAAGGCAAGCACTCTAACCATTGAGCTAAATCCCCAGCCCCCACCCCTCAGTTTGAATGAAGACCTTGGTCTCCCTGCTCCTGGGTCCCTGTTGGCCATGGCCTTCTGGGCAGCTTTCCAGTAGCCAACTAACATTGGCTACGGCTTCTTGGCACAGGGCAGAGGCAGGAAAACAGAGCCTCTGTGGCAGGTGTACTCCTCAAGGCCCAGAGTGCGGGCGACAGTGTTCAGGATGCTCGTGGGTCAGACATTGAGGAGGCTGCTCTAGAGGAATCCTGCGGCCCTGGGCTTCTAGCAGCTCCACTTTCCCAGTGCACCTTGATGGAAGAACAATTTCAGGATGCCAGCTGGAGAGTGGCCAGCACTGAGGGAAAAACTCTGTCCCCAACACCTTCCCACTGCCCCCAAATGAGTGAAGGAGGAGCTAGATGTGTGCCTGGACCAGCCTTCACCCTGGAAACTGTGAAGCCACAAGGCTTCTCCCCCACAGTGCTCCAAGAACAAATGTTGCCCATTTAAGTCTCATCCCACAGATGGTGGAGAGAAAGGGTCCTGTGTTGGAGCAGAAGTGCTCCAGCTGCTCTGTGGACTGGGGAGCCCACATGGGAGAGGCAAAAGGCAGAGGCTCAGGGAGGGGACCAGAGGGGGCCGGTCCAGTGGGGAGATGCACGTGGAGAGAATACTCAGAGCCCTGGTGTGAGACACAGTACATTTTATTGGCGACAGAACAGGCGGGCAGAGGAAGCTGCATGTTACATACACCAGATCTGGGGTGACCCTCCCACCCAGGGAGGGGACAACCTGAAAGACGGCCGGAAGTAGCAGCAGCTGAGGCCATGCCTGGGTAATCACAGGCACAGGCGGGAGCCAGAGGGAAGAGAGTGTGACATCCTCGTGGCTCAGTTCAGCCAGGGACCGAGGGGAAGAGCAGGAGCATCAGCCTTCCAGCCCAACAGCCACTTCCTTCAGGGCAGAGTGAAGGTGCCGGATGTCACTGACATTGGCAAGGGGGGCAGGGTGCTGAGGTGGCTGCGATGCTCGCGAACACGCTTTACGCTGTTTATCTGGAGCAGCGCTGGGAGGGCTGGGAGAACTTGACAGTGCCGCCCAGGCTGCTGCCTGAGCCGAGGCTCCCGCCACTGACTCCGCCGTAAACCACAGAGCCAGAGCCAAAGCTGCTGCCACAGCCGAAACTGCTGCCACCGCCACTGTCAGATCCGCTGGCACCACCAGTTCCACTGCCACTTCCCAGGCCAAAGCCGCTGCCCGTGCCACCTCCTACACTGAAGCCACCACCATAACTGCCCCCATAACCACCTGCCGGGGCGGAAGTCAAGCTGCCGCTGCTGACCAGAGCTGTGGGGGAGGAAAAGACAGCGGTCAGAGCCCCAGGGCCCGCATCCCTGGGTTATGATTAATGTGCCACTGGGCAGGGAGATTGGGAGTGATAGGGCAGCTTTGCCCCTGACGATCACTGGGGGCATTCTAATGTCATCAGTCATTAGGAATGACCCAGTGACGCCTTCTGCATACGGACAGCTCTTAAAGACCCCTTGGAGATCATCCAGCGTTTGAATTTTGCCTCCATTAAAGGGCTCCCTACCAGATACTTCCCATTCCATTCTACACCCATTAAAAGTGCTCTGAACCCCAAACAATTGCAAAAGCCAATCTGCTGCCCCTCCAGCCCATCCCCAGAGGATCCCTCCAGCTTTCACAGAAAGTTAATTAGTTGCTGCTTCCCTGCCCAAGTACAGATATTTGATTATCAACTCTCTTAGTCATGGTTACTTTGGCCACTTACAGATGCTGACAGCACTCTGGCGCTCTCCAAACATCCTATTTGAGAAAACAAGAGAAAAGTGGCCCTGTCACAAAGCACATCTGCAACCAGCCCATGAACTCACCAGCTGGGCAGATCAGTAAGCTTTATTCCCCCTGCTCTGGGCCATAACAAGAGGCCTCTACACACTGGCTGCAAACACAGCTGGGCGATCTATAGAGTGAGGGGCCTGGTAAAGACAAATGCTTCTCTGCAAGGCCTGTGGAAGGTGAAGACCTCTTTCTTTTCAGCAAGCCTCCAGCCCCATTTACTTGGTCACTTATCTGGCCCTCAGCATGTGACATGAGTCAGGAACGTGGGACTAGAGGCCCACCTGCTCTCCTCGACCTCCAGCAGCTTGCGGTAGGTGGCAATCTCCACATCCAGGGCCAGCTTGATGTCATCAGCTCCTGGTAGTCACACAGCAGCCGGGCCAGGTCATCCTTGGCTTGCTGTACTGCAGCTTGCAAGTCTTGGAGCTTGGCATTGGCATCCTTGAGGGCCAGCTCCCCATGCTGCTCAGCTTCTGTGATTGATGTCTGCAGGTTGGCATTCTGGGACAGAGGAAGTAGGTGGGATAAGCCCCATTGGAGGGTCCCCAAACACTCTGCATCTTAGAAAGAATTATCCCATCTTAAAATCAGGAAACATTACTCCTCTCCCTAGCACTTCCATCTTGTCTCCATCCCCGGAGATAGTTCCCTGCATGTTACCCACCCATATAGACTGGCTGGGTCCCTTGAAACCAGTGCTGCCTGAAATGACCTCCAGAAGTCCCGGTTGGAATCCCTGAGATGCTCACCCCTACCCCTCACCGGTCAGCCCAGGCACTGGCATCCAGGGCCATTCCACCTGCTCCTTGAGGTTCGCAGTCTCCACCTGCAGCCTCTGGATCATCCTGTTGAGCTCCTGGATCTCACTTTTGGTGCGCCTCAGGTCAGCCCCGTGCCTGCCAGCTGTAGTCTGCAGCTCTCCCAACTAGACAGTGAAAGGGAAGATGAGATATTACTGTGACTTTGCTTGCTTCTTTTTTTTTTAGATTTTTATTAAAATTTATCCAAAATTACACAAACTTACAGGCAATTACACAAGCTTACAGACCACAATTAATTGTACATTTTGCTTATGACAGTGAGCAATGTAAACAACCACCTACATACAGCAGTAAGTCACAACTATATAAAATTACTATAGTACCCAGTGCACGTGTCACTGACTTAAGTTTGGGTTATTAGTTTCTTATTTTTAAGATATCATTATTCCTCTGGATTCCCATTCCCCTCTCCCTTTGCCCTCTTCTTGTTCTCTTGAACCTTTTGTCTATTAGCTTATATCTAACACTTCGTCTTTTTGTATCCATTGTTTACTCTGTTCTTTTGTTTGTATTTTCCCTCACTAAATGAGGGATACCATGCAGTATTCCAGCTTGCAAGACTGGTTTATTTCACTCAACCTTATATTTTCCAGGTCCATCCATTTTCCTACAAATGACTCTAGTTTGTCATTCTTTATAGCTGAATAGTATTCCATTATGTATAGATGCCACATTTTGTTTATCCAGCTATCCATTGATGGGTATACGGGTTGCTTCCAGAATTTGACTATTACAAATTGTGCTGCTATAAACATTGTTGTGCAAGTATCTCTGTAGTATGATGTCTCTAGCTCTTCAGGGAAGATACCTAGTAGGGGAATGGCTGGGTCCTATGGGATTTCTACATTCAGACTCTCGAGAGATCTCCATACTGATTTCCATAATAGTTGTACTAGTTTGTATTCCTACCAACAGAGTAGGAGGGTTCCCTTCTCACCACAGCCCCACCAGCATTTGTTATTGTTTGACTTCCTAATGATTGCTGTTCTTTCTGGGGTAAGGTAGAATCTTAGAGTTGTTTTAATTTGCATTTTTCTAATATCCATAGATGTTGAACATTTTTCATATGTTTATTGGCCATTTGTTTTTCTTCCACCATGAAGTATCTGTTCATTTCTCTGGCCCATTTCTTGAGTGGGTCATTGATTTTAGGTAGTTTAATTTTTTTGAGTTCTTTGTATACTGGCTTGCTTCTATACTGCACACCACCCACCAAACCCTGACATTTTTAGTAAGCATTGTTAAAATGGTACTGAATTATGTCTCAGCAGGGAGCAGGACATCTGGGACATTGTGGTAGACGCGTCTTCCACCCTGTAGGCCCTAAGCAAGAATCAGTCCTACATGGCCTGGAAATCCTGTGTGGCCAACTACCTCCCCCATAGTAGACAAGACATCCTTGAGCTGAACAGCCATTAGACGTATGTCTCCAGAGGGTAGAACCAAGAGGGGTCCCTGGGACTCACCACTCAGCAATCCCACAGGACACAGCCTCCCAAGAGTGGATCCTCTGAGAGGTAGCTTGTACCCACCTTGGTCTGGCACAGCATCTCGGCCTCAGCCTTGTTCTTCTGGGTAATGTCTTCATACTGAGCACGGACCTCAGCAATGATGCTGTCCAGGTCCAGATCATGGTTGTTGTTCATAGAGAGGAACACAGATGTGTCACCAACCTGGCTTTGCATCTGGGACAGCTCCTGCCAACATAGAGGGAAACTATTCGCTTTCAGAGTCTCTGCTGCAAGAGCACAGAGGCCCAGAGAGACTCCTGATCAACAGCCCCACTTACTGACCATTAGCTCTAAATGTCCCAGATGTCTACAGCCCCTCTGTGGAACCCCTACCAAGGGGCGTCATCTCTAGGTTGACAGTTTCTAGGACAGACACACCAAAATACCCAGCTTCGAATCTGAAAACATCTCTCCTTCCTTCTCTCCTCATGCTTAGAAGGAAACATCCTCACTGTGTCATAGAGGGTCCTCTGGAAGTCGATCTCATCTACCAGGCCGTCCATCCTGGCCTGAAGCTCCACCTTGTTCATATAGGCAACATCCACACCCTGAGAAAGACAAGATGGCCTCATTTCCTCAAGGTACAAACAACAAACGGTAGCAAGGGAGTCCAGGGGACCAGAGCTGGGAATAACCTTTGTCCACATGAAGGTTAATCACATCTCACAGAAATTGTGTGAGTTCAAGCCTACTCAAAAATGAAAGACCAGTGAACTGACTCTTAGGGTTCTTCCAAACTGAGAAGTACCTGGCTTCTGTTTATTGCTCCAAGGGCCTGAACATGGCAGCCTCATGGCAATGGAGTAAGGAGATGCCCCAACCCTGCTGGAAAACTGCCACTATAAGTCCAGGAGCCTCACACCAGGCCTTTACCTTCTTCAGGGTCACAAACTCATTCTCAGCCACTGTACATTTATTTATTTCATCCTCATATCTGTGGAGGTGAAAAAAAAAACAAATGGCTGAGTTTGGTTTTGAGGTAGTCATAAATACCCCTCTTCTCTGAAACTCTAGAAATTTATCTCTTCCACCCATCTGTATCTTTCTCAACTCCCTGTTAGTTAGGGAGACCACGCATCCCAGTATTCTCTGGCAAATCCTCCTGATTTTCGTAACAGAAGTCCCATATCCCAGGAAAACTCTCAGTCCCAGACAGAGAATTAGTCACTGTCCCATGAGTTGCCCCAGACACTTTCAGATCCTAGAACCAGCATCTTCCCCAGCTTGGCTCAGGAGGAAGTGCTTCAACCCTAAACTCCTGCCTCTTGCCACAAGTTCATTTGTAAAGTACTGTGCTTGGAGAAGGAAGATCACATCTGGGGAACCTAACTAAGCAGCTGTCCCCGTGATGGTAAGGAGAGGGAACAGGCCAGGTGACACAACTGCACAGCAGGCAGGAAGGACGCAGCTGGGGAAGAGTCTGAGGATGGCGCCTCAGGACATTTCCCCCTCTGCCCTTTCGCTCACTTCTTCTTGAAGTCCTCCACCAGGTCTTGCATTTTCCTTAGCTCTGAGTCCAGGCAGTCTCTCTCCCGAAGGATCCCATCCAGGTGATTCCACAGGTGGTTAACGTAGTTCTCAAAAAGAGGCTCGAGGTTAGTGCCGGTGGTGGAACCGGTGCCCTGCTGCTGGAGCAGCTCCCACTTGCTCTCCAGGACCTTGTTCTGCTGCTCCAGGAAGCGCACCTGCAGCATGATGGAGAAAAAATTTCAGGCAACACTTATGGGGAGCAGCGAGGGAGGTCCCTCATTAGCCCAGGCAGGTCTGGATGCCTGTATCTCCTGCTCCCCAGCACAAAAGCAGATGTGAAAGCAGCTCCTGCTGCCGATGCAGGGACTGTGGCCAGGCCAGTGAGCCAGGGCACTGAGGAGGCAGCATGATTTAGAAAACTACGAAAGGAGAAGCAACACGCAGAGGAAACAAGAAAGAGCCCCTGCCTGAATGCAGAATTGTAAAAATGACTCCTTGGTGTTCCTGGGGACCTGAGCACTCTATCCCAACTTCCCAAAATAGAGTGCATCCTGCAAAAGTGGGCATGAAGCCCAGCAGCACCACTCCATCTAAGACCCTGGGAACACTGCCACCTTTCAAAGGCTGTGAGTCTCTGGGAACTGACACTTGCAGGCATGTCATAGTCAGCGCAATAACACTTGCCTTGAGCCTGGTGGGGACATGGCCCCACGTGAGACGTTCTGGTCTGGAGAAAGTCACTGAGAACCCTGCTCTTCCTGACTAGGTAGGGTTGCAAAGGAAGTCACCAACTTCACACAGCCCCTTGAGACTGGAGCTCTGCTTAAGCCTCTTTAATCCCTTGCCCAGGGTCTGCTCTCATGAAGAACCTCGGAGGACAGCTCACACTTGCAATTCGAGGCCAGACCCTTCCTTGCCATTGGCCATAGCCCTTGTCCTGGGCTTCCAGCTCTGCAGCCTAGGCCTGGGTAAGGCAGCAAGTGGGACACTTGAGCAGAGGTTCAGACGAGCAGGGCCCGGTTGAGTTTGGATCCGAACAGGGGACCATTTTCTTTCTACACATGCACCACTTGACCATGGAGACAGACTCATCAACCCCAAATATCTCCCCAGACCCTGGCATCTCACCCAACTCCTCACTGTCCAGCTCCATGCAGGACACACTTGAACACTGCGTCTAAAAGTTAAGTTCAAAGTCCCTAGCCTGGGGCTGGGGATTTAGCTCAGTGATTAGAGTGCTTACCTTGCAAGCACAAGGCCCTGAGTTCGATCCCCAGCACCAAAAAAAAAAAAAAAAAAAAAAAAAAAAACCAAAGTCCCTAGCCTAGAAATAGGGGCCCACCCAGCGCCCATTACCTTGTCAATGAAGGAGGCAAACTTGTCATTGAGGGTCTTGATCTGCTCACGCTCCTGGGCCTTTATTTGCCCAATCTGGGAGTCAATCTCCACATTGAGGGGCTGTAGGAGGCTCTGACTGACAGTCACTTCCTGAATTCCCTCAGGGAAGCAACTGGGGCCAAAGCCACCAGCCCCTTCAAAGCCACCAGCTCCACCAAAGCCACTTCCCATTCCTCTGCTACCACCAAAGCCACACCCAAGGCCACTTCCATAGCTACCCCCAAAGCCACTGCCACAGCTGCCACGCCCTCCACCAAAGCCATCAGCCCGGGGGCCACTAGCTGCCACACTGATAGGGATGCTCTTGCTGCCACCCAGGTTGTAGAGGCTGTGACTGCCAAAGCCGCCTGCTCCACTCCAGAACCCGTAGGCCCCTCCATCAGAGCCCCACAGCTCATTCTGCTACTGCCAGAAAGCACGGCCGAGCGGCCAGAGAAGCCCTGGCCCTTGCCTCCAGGTGCCTGTGGGCTTGTCTGTTCATGGTGAGGAGCTCAGTGACGGGAAAAGTGTGAGAGGTACACAGGGACACTGAGCATCACAGGCAGGAAGAGAAGGGGAGGGAAGACTGCAAAATAAATCCCTTTATATACATTGCAGAAGGTTGTTGGGCTCAAATGAAGGAGAGATAATTAATCCCAAATATTCATGGGCTGGGTTTGCCTCCAAGGCAGAAGTTTGTTCCAGGCTACCAAACACCTTGAGAAAGATCTGGAAGGGTAAAAGTGCTAAGGTAGCAGGCTTACCTGGCAGGGAGTGGTGCCTGGCACTGCTACTTCCTAGCTTTTTGTCCTACAAGCCCCAGGAGGCATCCTCACCTGCATCAGGGGCTCAGCTCACTGCCGTCGTCTGCCTGTCGTCTGTCTCTGTGCCCTGCCAGAGCCGGGGTCAGCTCTGGAAAGGTGGGGGTGGGGGAGTTTGTTCCTTTGAGCACTGGACACAGTGAGGTCCACCTACAACTCTGCAAAAGTGTCACTGTAGGAAAAGTGACATCATTTACTCCATAGTCACGAGATGGCTTCAAGTGCCCAGTGTGTGTCTGGCTCTGTGCCGGCTTGGGGACAAAGTAAGGGTCTCTCTTCCTCGCTTACTCCAGACAAAGCCCAGAACTATCAAGCCTCTGGCTCCTGGGCTCTCCATCTGTCTTAGGCTTCAGTCAGGAAACAGAGTGACCTTTTAGCTTCTAAGAGAAAACAGGAAGTTCACAGCTGTGCACCTTGATCAGACACTGGCCAAACCCAATAATGCCAAATTTTTGTTTGTTTCAAAAACTTCCCAGAGAAGCTACACAGTAGTATATACATGTTGGGGCTGCTCTAAAACTTCCTTCCTTGCTCCCTACAGCTTGGCATTCCTCTGGTTTTAGGGCAAGTCACAGAGACCTGGAAACTCACAGAGACCCGGTCAGGGAGGAGACTCACAGGGCCCCTGTGGGGCGATCCTGTGGCTGAGGAGCGTACTTCAGAGAACCCCCCACCACTCTCCTCCAGCCCCACAAGACCAGATCTGGCAGACCCAGCAGCTCTGCTGAACACTGTCTCAGAAAGCCTGAGACCCCACCAGCCTCGCGTTGTTCAGAGGCTTAGGCATGGGCTTGTTTGTCCGAGCGGAAAGGCATCCTGTATGATTCTGCCACCGTATCTCTTCAGGACAGGCCTTTTTCACCGTGTCTGCTTCACATTAGGCTGTGCCAAGGGTGTGGCCTGTGTGCTCTTAGCAGGAGCCATTGAAAAGAGGAAAGGACAGAGACTTCAGGGATCACGGGGTAGGGCTGGTGGATGGGTGGCCTGGTCCTCCCTTTGGTCCTTCATCCCCATGTTACCCCTATGCTACCTCCAGGGTGTGCCACATGCCAAACTCCTCCCAGGATAAAGCCAGGACCTTTCCAGGAGCTTCCAGTCCTGGTCACTGGATACCTTGTTTCTTAAGAGAGTACTTTGCCAATAATAGGTGCTCTTCAAGGGAGGGCGGCCAAATGAATGAATGAGTCAATCAATTATTAATGAATCTATGGATTAATGAAACACTTATACTAAATTATAGCCAGATAAAACTGGTTGAAATCTGGTTCAACTCCCATTACAAGAAGTAGTCCAAGCTAATTGAGGTCATCTTAAAACAAGAAATTCATAGACTCCTCAACTTTGCTGTTCAGATTTAGGAAAATATATACACAAAATCAGTGTCATCTTCTCCCCAAAGGGAGATTTGAGGTCATACAGTTGCTCCCTGTGCATCGCTGGGATTCCTTCTCTGACCTCACTGACTTACGCCCCTGATCTTCCACGACTGCTGCCCACAGCTCCGTGAGATGTGGAACTAGCAGAGGCCCAGGGGGTGACCACACAGACCCACTCTCCTCCTTTCTCCCTCAGAATAACCAGAGTCTGAGGGATGCACCTCCCCCAGGGCTGCACCAGACTCTCCCCATGACTGAGCATGACCAAGACTGTTTAAATTCTCTGTGCTTCAACATCATTAACCATCAAATAGCATCCACCATCTCCAACCCTCTGGACTCCTAGGAACATAGCTAGGTGAATGAAATCTCTGTCAATGTTCCAAGCAACCTATCACAAAAATTAGGCCATATATTTTCTTTTAATATTTACAAGAGCTGGGGCTGGGGATTTAGCTCAGTGATTAGAGTGCTTGCCTTACAAGCATAAGGGCCTGAGTTCGATCCCCAGCACCACCAAAAAAAAAAAAAAAAAACCAAAATATTTACAAGAGCTGAGTGGCTTAAAATGCTGCTAAATGTGTTTTACATTACTCACTTTTGGAAGTTATTTGCATCATAATAAAGGAATTTTCTACCAAGAAATACACACGCACACACACACACAAATACACAGGATGGAAGCCTTGTCTTTATGTGAGACAGAAATGCAGCTGTTGCACGGCCAGATGTGGGCCTGAAGTCCCAAGCAATGGGTCTCCAGGAATTCTTAATCCATAATGAATCAGGGCACCTTGGCACCCCTCACTGGAGCAGATCCCAGCCATCATCAGAGTCTGCTGATCCTGAGCCACGCTTGTTCCTTTAGAGAGATGAACTTGGGAAAAGATTTTTGAGAAGCAAGGTCACAACTATGATTGTCATGAGCCAGTTCGAGGTCTGGGACCCTCCATCGAGAGAGGAAGGAGTAGGAAGAAGGGCCTGATCTATATTATTCTGAGAGTCAGGAGACAGACCTGCAGAGAAAACACAGCCCAGTCCTGGAAGAGACACAGAGCAGAGCAGCCTGGGGAGTACATCTGCATGTCAGCTCTGACCAGAGTCGTGAAAGAAGGAGGTGAAGGAAGTGAGGAGACAGAGAGTGGAAAGTCTTAACATCAGACCAGCCCTCTGCACTTGGGACACCTGATAAATAATTTGAGAAAACAGAGCTGGCTTACATCTGCCCCCAAAACCTGAGGTTCATTAAGCAAGTATCCTAAGTACTTGCTCCCTGGAGAAGAATGAGTCACAGGATTGCAAAGTCTAAAATCAGAGACTCACTAGGTGCTGCAGCCAGGAGGCTCCCCAGTGTACTCTGCCACCTCAAAGCCAACATCCCCTGGCCTCTCCTACTCTTCAGGATTGCCATGGGAGGAGTTTCATCAGATCTCCTAACTTGCCCAGGCCAGCAAGGTGCCACTCTGAGCTAAGGAAAGTCTTGGTGGAGCTGGCTTTAGTGCTAATGCTCCATCCAGTAGGATCCTGGCTGCAGTTCTTGGGTTCAGTCAATCTGGGGTCAGCAGGAGCATCGCTCATCCATCCCCATCGCACAGCATTCACACTTCACTGGGTGAGGGCCCCTTTTAATGCCAAAAAAATCTGTATCGACCTTCACACATGTCAGAACTTACACTTTCAGTATCCTTTGAGAACATACATTTTACTAGGAAATCAGCAATATTTGTAATACTGTCTGTTAGAGAGGGCTCCTGTCCCCACAGAGATTCTTCACTGGACTGAAACCCTCTGTGTGCTGTCCCCACCTGTCTCCATTGCATTTGTGTCCAGCAGCCTCCGCCCTGGCAGTCCTTCCATGGATGTGAACTGAACTAACATGAATTTGTTCTTGCCTGGCCTTCGCAGAAACACACACAAAAGTCCCTGCTTCTGTATGGCGATGTCTGTAGGAAACACTGCTGCCTTCCCAGAAACTACCTCCATGCTAGATACATACTCGCAGCTGTTTCTCCCGGTCCTCAGTGCGCATGGTTTCCAGCACCCTTCCCTACACCCGCTCCAACTTGTTAATGTGCCTCTTAAATGACAGCACCTAGATAAGGCATAATGCTCTTAAGCAGCCAAATGTGCCTGAAAACTAGGAGGCCCCTGCCTGTCTGTGATGGGGACACTGTGCATCTCCCCCTGCAGGGCAAGATTCTGTCCCCTTCTTTAACTGCTGAGTCATCTTTGTCCTGACAGCAAAAGACCTGGGCTTGGAAGTCAGGCGGTTCTGGGTTTGAATCTCAGCTCTGTTTCTCGCTGACTGTGTGATTGCAGACACGTTGCTAATCCTCCCCGAGTCTAAATTTCCACCTCTGTAAAATGGAACTAATAGCAGATTAATCTTCCCTAACTCCTGTGAGAATTGAAGAATATAACATGGTAAACTGTAGGAATGGTACCTAAACATAGTTAGCACTCGGAAAATATTAGCTACTGTTTTGTCTTTGCCATTTTATGTCACTTTGAAACATGCTTCTGTCCTAACTTGGGAATAGGGCCTCTCTATGGCTCTGGAGAAACTGCAGGTACACGTAGTGAACTAATTGCTCCTGGACAACTTGGGCAGCCATTCCCTTCATATTTTTTCCTGATGTCCTTCCTGGGATGCAAAGTACCAGCTCTGGTCAGCTTGCTCTGCCTTCTCCGTTCATGCGGTGACTCCTTATTAAGCACTCACCATCTACCGAATGCTGTTCTAAGAACCAAGGACACAGTTGTGGACAGATCAGATGAAACCCCCGCTTGTGTAAAGTTCTCATGCCACAGGGGACAGACAGTAGGTAAACGAGCACATGATGCGTTGAGCAGTAGAAGATGTCATGGAAGAGGCGCAAAAGAGAAAGGGAGGGCAAGGGGCCTCCCCAGGCTGCCATTTCCTAGAGTGGCCCAGCGGGCCTGAACTGATACATGAGCACAAAGGGAAGCAAACGTGGTAAAGGTAGTTTCTCCACATCCTCAGTGCACAAAAGTCCCAGGACTTTGAACCAAATTCTTAAAAAGGGGACCCAGGCAGAGGGAGCCATAAGCGCAAAGGCCCAGAGGCAGGAGTGTGGGGAGTATCTGAGGAAACACAAGGGCCCAGTGTGGCTGAAGCAGAGTGAGGAAGAGAAGCATCCAAGATGAGGTATGGTTGGCTGGGAAACAGATCACACGGGGCCTCATAAAGCCAGCTTTTCCTCTGAGAGTGGAAGCCATTGAAGGATTTGAGCAAAGGTGGATGTGAGCTGACTTTGCTAGGCTCCATCTGCCTGCCATGTAGAAAACAGACTGCAGGGGTGAAAGGGGAGCGAGGTGAGATGCTCTCCGCTTTCCTTTCTCAACTCCTAATTATAAATAATTTGATTCCCCCTTCTGCCGTAAGAATAAGCTGAAAAGGCAGCATCCTCAAAGCACCTACAGAGCTTAGCATGACTACGAAACTGGAAAAGGGTTTGCCCCGAATAAGCCTTTGTTCATACAAGAGCCCTGCGTGGCAAGAGCTGTCCACTTGTATTTGTGCTGAATCGCGCCTGCATGAGTGCAGGGGGGGGGGGCGCAGGGACCTGACTTCTCAAGCCAGAGGCGAGAAAGAGCAGGAACCACAGCCTCCTCCTCAGGAAAATTCACACAGCTCTTAGGATATTATTAAATAGGTTGCTGGAAACAAAAGAGAAAAGGCCAAATAGAAAAATCATTAAGTGGCCATTTAACCTAGAGAAGAGGAAGTGAAGAAGAAAGTTTAATTTATTTTTCCACGCAGTTATTTGCAAACTATGGGTGTCTATCCGCGGAGGAATTTGAGAGACTCCATCTGGACAAAAGCCAGAGGGAGTAATTGTGGCAGGATGACAGCGGACACTGTGGGTAATTTGAGGAGATTTAGAAATAGCAATTCATAGTCTTTCACATATAGAAGGTGCTAAACAAACATCAAGAGTCAATACCAGTGTGCAGCATGAGAGAGGACTCTGCCAGGAGACAAAGGAATGACCACAAACCTCTTGGTCCCAGCAACATGGCTTCTTGGTCAACAAGAGCACAAAAGTGCCGCAGTGACAGGTGTGGCACTGCAGCTGTGTGGAAGGGGAGTGAGGTGCTCTTGTGCTGGGTGCCAGGCCTGGGTCCAAAGTACGCGAACCTCAAGGCCACACCCCCAAAACTGGTAGCCCAAGGTTCCCTCCCCATCTCCTCCTGAGCTCATTTAGTCTTTGAACACGAAGCTCAAACTCTAAACAAATCGGACAATGGGCCGAACCACAGTCCTCCCCAGCCTGGCCTCAACCTCCTCTCCAGACTCCTCCCACCACTCCCTCCCCTGAGTCTGGAGCGGTGCTAAGCTGTTTTGGTTCATGCCCATAGTGCTCTGAGCCTTTACTCTGCTGTTCACGCTTCCAGAACTCTGGCCCTGGGCCCGCCTCTCCAACTCCAGGTGCAAACCCTCTCACCCAGCTGACTGCTCAGGCTTCCGCACCTCCATCACGGAACCTTCATTAAATCCCTGGCCAAAAGCTCTAGCGCTTCCAGAGCTCCATGCCTCCATCTGCCATTGCTCTGAACACTCTCCTGCAAGGAGAGTGCATCTGTATTTAGCTTGTCTGCTCCCCAGCACTCCCCAGGCTCATGCTGCATTTCACAGTCACCTACGCCCTCCTCAAGGGAGGACAAGACTGCAGTAAGCTCAGTATCCCTGCAGCCTGGCACAGACCTGGCCACAAAGCATGTGTTCACAAGCTTGCAGAGTTTAACAACTGCCCCCATGGGGCTCACAGATAGCAGATTCCCTCAGCCCAGTGGGGGAAGTGCTGCCACCCGACATGACACTGGAGTGTGGTCAAAATCCACCTGAGAAAGTTTAAGGGACACGGAGCATCAGTGTGCTCCAACAGGTGGAGCCATTCCCGGGAGACTTCTTGGAAGGAAAGACTTCTTCCTTTTAGAGGAGATCAGAGTCTTGCTCTCTGGAGTAGAACACTTGCCACCATCTCCACGTCCAAGCCCTGCCTGTTCTTCAACACCCCACTTAACTATCACCTGCCTCATGAAGCCTCCTGTGATAGCCAAGCCCTCACTCAAGACTAGAAGCAATTTCACTCACCTCTGGACTGCCATTACCTTCGTCTGCAACTCGCGGGGACATTCACCCACCTGTCTGGTTGCCAGGTCATTCATATCTCAATGTGATCATCTACACTGAAAACGCCTTGGAAAGCAAGTCTAATTCTTGTTTATATTTGGGTCCCTATTGCCTAGCACAAACTTGACACTCAATCAAAATTTACTCGTTCACTTAATCCATATTTTTAAACAACCTCTTTAAAGTAAGCACAGAGACTTTGGCATATCGAGATGAACATAGCCTCGGTCTCTGCCGTTAAAGAATTCATAGACCAGTGGTTTGTTGAGTAAGTGAATGAATGGGTGAGTAAATGAGTGGATGGATGGATGGTGGGCAGACATCTGGCAAATGGCAATCAAAACCCTTTCTCAAGAAGGCCTCTTCCTGGGGTTGGGGATCTAGCTCAAGTGGAAGAGCACTTGCCAAGGAAGTGCAAGGCCCTGAGTTTGATCCCCAGCATCGAAAAAAAAAAAAAAAAAAAAACAGGAAAGTCTCTTCCTAGCTTATTTAACTTCTCATCAACCTTCAAATTATCAGAGACCAAATTCACCTCTTTACTATATCTTTCTGGTTTTACTAGCAACAAGGGAGGGGGACTTCAGAAGTGTCATTGAGGATCTTCTGGAACCAAGAAGGCTTGACCTAGCGCAGAGCCCTTCTTGGGGAAGAGGGACCAATGCCAATGTCATAGTGGCTGAGAAGGGACCTGAGCCAAACTCTGGTGGGACTATGGCCAAGCCTGGAAGCCCAAGCCCAGGAAGTATGGGTCAGAGCAGATAAGCCCTGTAAATTGAGTTAAAGATGTGCTAACCCACAGTTGGACTCTTCTGCTGGGAAAAGTGATTTCAATATACCTAAATGGGAAGATTTAAAAGAAAAGGAATCATGGAGCCTCTGTTCACCAGGTAATGCCACTGTGTATCTCTAGTTCCCCCAAACATGAATTGCTGACCAGAATTCAATTCAAAGGATGTGAGAGTATAGGAGAACCATATTATCTCAGTAGTGCATCTCTCCCTAAACAAGCTCCTTTGGCTGGCCAGCCAGCTCCTAACCACTTGATCCCGCACTGAAAGTAAAGGCCAACATGGCTGGAGGGTCCCTCTTTTATATCAAACGAGAGCCTTCTTACATAAACAAAAAGCACAAACACACATGGCCACTTGCCTACAAATACAACCACATTAATTTAGAGACATACTGACATAAATCTCATCTACAGTCAACTCTGCTGCATAAATCTCTCAGGGAGACCCAGCAGCCCCATGCAGGCTGGCCACTCTCACACTTCCTCTGCTCAGGGAGCATAGAAACAGGAGCCATTACAGCTGCAGTTTTGGTGGGTCACCTTGAGAAGTGCGGCCTCTGCTTCCAAACTTCATCTCTCCTCCCCACTCCCAGAAACTTAAAAATGAGCCAAACTAGACATTTTCCCAGGACAGAGGTGCAGTGGTAGAAGTCAAAGTCACCCGACTGGCTACAAAGGCCGCAAACACTTCCTGTTCTGACACACAGGGCAGCGAGCCCAAGGCAGACAATGGAGACATTAGGGCTGGGCTTGTGAAGGACGGAGCCTTCTGGCCCAGAGAGCCGCTCCTCCTGGCAAAAGGCCACTGCACTGACAGCACAAGCCCACAGATTAACCTGCCTTGCTGGAACAGGGCAGCCCCAAGCCTGCCTCAGGGTCTCTTCAAGGGCCTTAGGGACAGGGACCAGCCTTGGGCAAGCCTTGGACTCTCCTGTCTTCACACAGTCAGGCCCCCATGGGCACTGTGTGGAGAAACTGGAGTCAGAATGAACTCCCTGGTGGCCAAAGGGGAAGTACCACTCAGTGGCCAAGGCAGAAGGGATTTAGGTCAGGCTGCAGATGCAAAGCAATGCAGCATTTCTCTGGAAAAGGGGAGACTTGTGCTACTCTTGGAATTGGCTCCAGATAGAAACAGGGTGTCCTTGAAGACTATACCCAGATGCTCCCCTGGCTGTCCTCTCCCACCTTCAGCAGCATACCAACCAGAATCTCTGGGGCTGCCCTAGTCAGGACACTTCCCCTCTACTACTCCAGAAGAGCTGCCTCCCCTCCATCTTTCTCCCACAACTCAGGGACGGCAACTCAGGCATAGCCCAGGCTCCTCGGGGAGGTGGGGAAGCGAGCAACGACAGGCTTGCAACCACCATGACTTTGTCTATTCAACAACCAAGACCTTGTCAGTTGTTGAAACAGTTCGCTCAAAGCCCTGTTGGTCCATTGGGATCTAGTTTCAAAATCTAGAGAGGCCTTGCTAGATTCTGAACAGAAGCATTCTCTGTAAGTTCTACAACTCTTGTTCTGCATTCAGTGGAGACCCCAGACTGCCTCACATCTATCAGAGGCTCCACCCCCACACGTGAGCTTCTTCCTCCAGGCTCAGCGCTGAGACAGCGCTGTCCCGGGTTGCTCTATTCTGGGCCTCCTTGGGATAATTGTTGGTTGTCTCTTGAATCTACCCTGCCCAGTAGGCAGGCTTCAGGACCCACACTCTATACTCTACCCTCAATAAGCTGTGCCGCTAGGAAGGAGAGAAGTGAAAAATTGGCCTTGACCTGTATTAACATATCCTTCAGCCCTCCAGTTTCCAATTTCACCTACATAGATGAGATACTACAGACTTCTCTCCAGAGAACAAAGACAACTGCTCAGAATGAATGACAGAAGCATTTTATTGAAGAGTCACCTGAAGCTGGACAGAAAGAATAAGAAGAGCTGAATGAGACACTGAGCAGTTCTCATCTGACCCTGCAGAGCCAGGTGCTGCCAGGTGATGGAGAATGATTTGATTCTGGGACGGGGACATCTATAACCCTGACAGGAGATCCTGATCGTTTTCTCCTCTGTCCATGGGAGGCGAAAGCTGGCAGTGCTCTCATTCCAGGTGGGGCTTGAGGCCCAAGTTGAGAAGAAGCCACCAAACTCCAAGAGGACAGAGTCCGTGTCCCAGGCAAGAAGAGCATCTTAGAGCAAAGAGAGCCCAGGGGGGAGTGAAGGTGACGCTGGTAAGACGAGCACCAGGAAGGGACGGTGAGGTGAAGCGACGAAGCACAGACACAAGGGCTGGGCCCAGCTGGGCTGGGGGACCTCAGCTTCTCTATCGTTGGGATCTGGTCAGGGTGGTAGTAGAGACAATCTTGCTGCCAGAACTGCCACTGACACCGCCACTGAGCCCAAAGCCACTTCCAGAGCCCGAACCAAAACCACCGCCCAGGCCCAATCCTCCACTGATTCCTAATCCTCCGCTGACGCCTAATCCTCCGCCGACGCCTACTCCTCCGCCGATGCCCAATCCTCTGCTGATGCCTCCAGTGCTGACGTTACCACCAACCACCGCTGCAGGAGAGACACAGGACAGTTATTCTCACAGTGCCCACAGCCCTCGGGCCAGACTGGGGTGAGGGAATGGCATGGCAGGGGCAGAAGGTACTTACAGATGCTCACAGCACTCTGGCATTCTCCAGACATCCTGTGTGGGAGAAAAAGCCCTGAGTCTCAGCAAGCTAAGAGCTATGTTTCACTCAGTAAGCAGGTCTCAGGCACCTAGCTTATCCCTGAGTGGCTGTTAACAACACCATCTTGGTTCTTAATGTACCAGCCCAGCACTGATACAAGCAGCCCAGGAGAGGCCCAAACTCAGGGCCCTGGGCCTCTCTGCCTCTCAGGGTCCCACCTGCATCCCCCAGCTCACCTGCACTCCTCGCCCTCTAGCAGCTTTCGGTAGGTGGCAATCTCAACGTCCAGGGCCAGCTTCACACTCAGGAGCTGCTGGTACTCGCGCAGCATTCGGGCCAGCTCCTCTTTGGCCTTCTGCAGGGCAGCCTCCAGCTCTGTGCGCTTGCTGTAGGCATCTTTGAGGGCCAGCTCCCCACGCTGCTCGGCATCAGCCACAGATGTCTGCAGAGTCTGGCACTGTGGACAAGGGCATTGGACAGTCAGCATCAGCGCCCTGCTCAAGATCTTTGCACCTGTTCCCTCTCCTTGGCTTAAGGCATCGGAATTCTATCTGTCCTTCTCACCATCTTCCCTAATTCTTCAGGGGTTCATTCATTTCGGCCAGAGCCCACCAATGCCCCCACCATACTGCTAAGATAAAGCTGAGCAAAAACAGTAAAGAAGAACAAGGCAACCTGTGTACTAGAGTGTCATTTCACACCAGCTAAGACAGTGCTGAGAAAATCTGGGTGTGGCTTGTGTAATGAGTTACAAATGCCCTGCAGACAAACTCAGGGTCTATTGGCCCAGTGCTCTATCTGTTTGCCCACTATAAAGACATCTACCGTAGGCCTTGGACCTGCACTTCAGCTGGGAGGAAGCAGTGCCCACCTGCTTCTTGACATTCTCAATCTCTGCTCGCAGCCTCTGGATCATCCTGTTGAGTTCCGAGATTTCATTCTTGGTGCTTTTCAGGTTGTCTCCATGTTGGTCAACTGAGGTCTGGAGCTGCTGGACCTAATACCCAAGCAGACACAGGGAACCAGAGGTCAATGGTATCTCGGTAGGGTCAGTAAGAGTCCCCACAGATGGCAGGGATAACCCAAAATGTCCAGCGATTCCAAATCAGAGTGGGATCAAGGATGCCCGTGAGAATCCCCTCATCTCTGAGTGCTCTTGAGTTCCAGCTGATGGTCACCTGTTCACAGTCACTGAAGCAGAGCCCCAGAGCCACCCCATTCTTGCACATCCTATCACCCACCTTGGTCTGGTACCAGGCCTCCACCTCGGCCTTGCTCCTCTGGGCAATCTCCTCATACTGTGCGCGGACCTCAGCGATGATACTGTCCAGGTCCAAGTCACGGTTGTTGTCCATTGACAAGACCACGGATGTGTCACTGACGTGGTTCTGCATCTGAGACAGCTCCTACGAGGAAAATGTCTCACATCAGCCCCCAGGAGAGTCAATCTCAATGTCTGACACCAAATCTCTGTTGTCATGGAAATGACTATGATACAGACTCGCATGGAAGCAGAGTCGGTGTTCCCATTGTACAGGAAGAGGGGTAAATTTCCAAGTAGAAATCAAGTAGTTGATGATGTTTCAAGACAGAAAACAATGCTTCTAATCTTTATTGCTCCCTGAGGACCATAATTATTCCATGGCTAATGCAGAGGGTGTGTTGGATGGAAGGGAATGGAATCAGTCCACTTCATCAGAAAAATGGTAGGACACAATGAATTCTATCCCACTCACTCTTTGGGACAGACAGCATCTGGTTCTGAGATGCTCCAAGTTAGATCTTTCACTTTACTCTGACTCTTCCTACCTAGGAGCTTGCTGAGATGCCACTGCCCAGATGTAAGAAGGAAACTGGAGTCTTGTCTAAGAATTGTGACTCCCAACCAACCGGCAGCCTCACAGATAGATGATCCCCTTCCCCTGAATGGAAGGAAAAGAGAGTCCTCACCGCTTCGTGGAGGACCCTCAGGAAGTTGATCTCATCATTAAGGCTGTCCACCTTGGCCTCCAAGTCCACCTTGACCATGTAAGCAGCATCCACGTCCTGCAACAGAGGAAGGAGCAGGACAGATAAGGCACGGGAATTACGATGGAAACAAGGGATATCATCTGGCACCTAAAGGTGCTCTCAGCTGCATTCAGGAAAGGCTATACAGTACCAGGTAGAGTGGCTAGGGACCAGTCATTTGACACATCCTGCCCCTGCAGCTACCTGAAGACATGGAAGTTTATTGTCCAAATGGGAAAATTCCTGAGTTCTCTAGAACGTGGTTCTGTCACCCACTTCCTTTGACAGAACAGATCTGGATAGCACCAGGTGAGATGGAGGTGAGGCGGCAGAGATGAACAAACCCAGGTCTCCAGTCAAGGGCCACTGCCAAAGGAAAGGGTTCCCCACAAGCACTGCCCTGCTACCCTTCATTTCTTACCTTCTTGAGCACCACAAAGTCATTCTCTGCAGTTGTGCGTTTGTTGATCTCCTCTTCATACCTGGGGGTGAGGACAGGAAGGAAAAGCCCACCATGAGATAGTGTTTCTGTCTTTCTGCTACTCACTTTCAATCATCTGTGTGGAAATACTCAGGTAATTAGCCACATTTCCCACGATATTCGTTCACTATACATTGACTGAGTAATTACCATGCACGAGGTTATAGTCTAGGCCTCGGTTGATTCAGAGACCTAAGAAGAGTATTTTCAAACAAACTTTAAAAAGAAATAAAGAGTTAGGAGGAAAATCACTAAGGATCAAAGTGATTTTCTTCCCATGGGAGGACTATCCTCTGACCATTTGGGCAGGTTAAATTCCCAGTTCCCTTTGTTTGGTGTGTGAGTGAGTTGAGAGAGTGCTGCTGTTTGTTTTCTCAGTCCCACACTATAGTGAGCAAAATAAAAGCTACTGTGTATCAATATTCACTCTATTTCTAGTTCTATGCTACATACTTTCTCCATCTCATTTAATTTCATTTAGTTCTCACAACCCACAATGTAAGGATATTATTCCCATTTTAAAAATTAAAGAATTTTATTCTCACTGAAGATTTTTTAAAACTGAGTCTCAGCTAATAAACAATTTACCCAAGGGTCACACAGCTAGTGAGTGAAGAATCCATATTCAAACTAGCTCCACCTGTCTCTACAACCTATATGCTTATGACCATGTATTCTATTTTTCATCCACTCAATTTCCAATCCTATTTGTATATGGCTTCCTGAATCTATCACCAATTAGCTGTTTGTGCCACTTGGGGTTCCTAGACCTCAGCCTATGGAAACATGACTGTGTGCGTGTGAGGGGCAGACTAGAGGACATTCCTGGCCCCCTTGGGAGTTCTTCAGAGCCTGAGATTCTAAGTCGCTGGAGAGGAGCCAGGGAGCCTGGGCTATGGCCAAGCAGGTGGGGCAGGGAGGCGGTGGAGGGATGGCCCATCCTTCCTGCTCACATACTTGGTCTTGAAGTCCTCCACACTGTCCTGCATCATCTTCAGCTCTGACTGCAGACGACCTTTTTCATTGGTCAGGGCATCCAGCTGCTTCCTCAGGGCACTGATGTAAGTCTCAAAGAAGGGATCGAGGTTTCTGCTGGATGTGGTGGTTGTCTGCTGCTGGAGGAGTTTCCATTTGGTCTCCAGGACCTTATTCTGCTGCTCTAGGAACCGCACCTGTGTTGGAAGGGAACCGGCCAACACATGAGGGCCTGAAGCTCGGGCAGGGTCGACCAAGGGCAGCACCAGCCCTGTCGATCCAAGGCAACCAGGTGGCCAAGAGCCACCTGTGCAAGGCCACCACGTTGCAACTCCAGCGCACTTCCCATCAGAGTTGACACAGTACCCTTGTTGCCAAGCTCATATCAGCAAAGGGCCCCACCAGCTGTGCAGAACAGAGCATAGCCAGGATGGGGGCCCAACAGTACAGCAAGGAACTTCTTCAAATTAATCAAATAAAATGAAGTTAGGAGACACCACCAGAGTCTAGAAGACTTAGCATTCACATGATCATGAGCCAAGGCAAAGAAAAGTCACTGATTTTTTTTTTTTCGGTGCTGGGGATCGAACTCAGAGCCTTGTACCTGCAAGGCAAGCACTCTAACCACTGAGCTAAATCCCCAGCCCAAGACTTTTGAGGTAAATTCATTACCAGTGGACCCAGTGTGTCCCTGAACCTGTGCACAGCTGGCCAGGCTCAGAGTCTTGGTGAGAAACCATCCTGCTGGGGACTTCCTGGAACTGTCTCTCGCTCTGTGAGAAGGTCCAGCCAGAGAAACCAAGGAAGCAGTTTATATGCCATCTCCACCTTAGGAGCCTTTCAATTAAAAGGAAAGCAGCTAAAGGAGACCTGCTGAACCCAAAAGTAAGATGAAGCAAAAGGAGACAGGGAAGCGTCAAAGAACCCTCAGTCTTGCTTTCATGTCTGCCTCTCCTCCAGGATTATTCACTCTTGCCCCAAACAGGTAAGAGGCCTAAGACTTTAATGCACTGCAACCCAAGACAGCTTGGACCCCAGTGCTACACTCATCAACCCTGTCATGTTCGGGTGACTCAGCTCTCTGGGCTGATCTGCTCACTACCATCCATCATACTTAGCTGTCACTGAGTTTTCACAACTTCATTCTCCAGGTCTTACATGAAAAGAAAGTTGGGCTCCAAAAAGAGAACATTAGCCAGGCATGGGAGTACATACCCATAGCTCTGGGAAGCTGAGGCAGATGAACTGGACCCACTTTGGGCAACTTAGAGCCTGCCTCAGAATAAAAAATCTTAAAAGAGGCTGGACTGTAGCTCAGTGCAAAGGCCCTGGGTTTAATCCACAGCACAAGGAAAAAAAAAAAAGGACACATTTCCTCTTCTCTTCAGACAGTCCCAGAAATGAGCAGTTTTGCCCAGAGTCCGGAGAATGAAAGAAAAAGCCTCCCAAGATTCCACTGAGACCCAGAATCAGTCATGGGAATCAGTCTCT
This sequence comes from Hystrix cristata, assembly GCA_004026905.1. NCBI lineage: Eukaryota > Metazoa > Chordata > Mammalia > Rodentia > Hystricidae > Hystrix > Hystrix cristata. Next base: position 10,869 of record PVJO010001258.1, on the reverse strand, counting down.
TTTTCGTTTGCAAAACCTGTTTGATTTTCTTCTGCTCTCAGAACAGAAGTGCCAATAATGAAAATTATTAATGGAGTTAATTATTATTTTCAAAACTAAAATCTAAGAAAAATCAAGGCCCACTTTATAGCTGGGGTAACTAGAGCCAGGAAAGTCAAACCATTAGCCCATCATGTGCAGCTTGCCACAGACTGCAGTTGCAGGCCTGCTTCGGGCATCCTGTCTGCCCACAGCTGTGGGGCAAAAGAGGAAGACTCGGAGTGACTGTTCCCCTTTACGGTGGAAAGCGAGGCCCAGCAGAGTTCCATGGTTTCCCCTATGCCTTGGAAGGGCTGAGATCTGAGATCAGGACACAGAGGCTCTGGCTTCAGTCTCCTCTGTCCAGCCCAGAATACAGCTCACGCACCTTGTCGATGAAAGAGGCAAACTTGTTGTTGAGGATCTTGATCTGCTCGCGCTCCTCAGTCCGGACTTTCTGGATCTCAGGATCAATCTCCACGTGGAGGGGGGTCAGCAGACTCTGATTGATGGTGACCTCCTGAATCCCTCCAGCGGGACACACAGGGAAGCCGGGACCGCCCCGACCACTGAAGGAGCCTCCAAATCCACCACCAAAGCCGCCAGTGCCAAAACCAGCACCAAAGCTGCCAGAGCCAAAGCCTCCAGCATACCCAAAGCCGGCACCCTGGCGGGCCCCAGCCACACTGCAGGAGATGTTCCTGTTCCCCCCGAGGTTGTAGAGGCTCCTGCTGCCAAAGCCTCCAGAGGAACAGCGGCCTGCACCCCCAGACATGGAGGCCGAGCTGAAAGCAACCCTCTTGCCTCCACCGACGACAGCCGAGCCACTGCTAAAGCCCCGGGATGAGCCCCGGATACCCTGCTGTCTGGCAATCATGGCTGACAGAGGAGGGCAAGCTCAGAGCTTCCAAACAGAGGCAAGAAGGCCAGGCCGGTGAATGCCAGAGCCCTCAGCCCAGGTCCTTTATATGGGTTGGAGCAGCAAGGCTTGGTTGCAGGGGCTTAAAGGGAAAAATCCAAAACATCTCTGGGCTTGGCCTTTGGCACCAGCCCATCCTCCTCACACCTGCTAAGCATGTCGCTAAACACACCTAAAGAAGTCACTGGGAGGGCACAGGTTGCTGGCTCCTGTCCCATTCTCCTCCAGGCGAACCTCCTGGGTCAGAGGCCAGCCCAGGCTGTGCCCTGCAGGCCACCTACTACCTTTTCATCTCATCAGCCCCATGGCAGCCCCTATTCCAGCAGCAGTCACATGGCCCATTCTCTTCCACAGCAGAATTTTGGACTCAAGGGCCTGGGTTCAAGTGAACCACCTACCACCTGCCCACTCAGCACACCTTGAGCAAGGTGCCCTCTGCGGCTCAGTAACTTCACTCATAAATTGGAAATAACACAAATATTTACCTCCACTACTTCCCAGGACAGGAAAAGTGGTGGATCATGACTAACAAAGTGCTTAGTACACTGTCAGGGCTGTGCAGATGCTTGTTGTCCCCACTGTTCCTCTTCTACCAGGTGGGCTTGGCCCGGTGTGCACGTGCGAGAGAGGCCTGCATCTAGATGTCCCTCACCCTGACCAGCCAGGCATGGAGCCAGGTGCCAAGTGGACACAGGAGGTGACACACACATCCCCTTGTAAGACCCCAGCCCTCTGCTCAGCCTCTCAGGACTTCTGCTCCTTCTTCAGCCTCCAGCAGTCTTTGCTTTTGCGAGGCTGGCACAGGCCACTCCAGGCCAGCCCGATGGATGCTGCATGCTGTTCCCTTTGCTGTCCTGCGGTTTGGTTGGCTCCACCAGAACACAGTATGTTCTGATTCCCAGAATAGTCCCCGGGATCAGGACACAAATTCATAAATTGGCGGGTGCACTTTGGCAGAATGGGGAAACCAGAGGCATCTTCTCAGAGTCATAGTTTTGGATGCAAAATCCCAGTCTTAAGATCCAATTTAAATTCTTCCTCACTGAGAACGACAGGTCTGTGTTCAAATTCCAGCTCTTGCCACTAATTAACTGTGCAGCTTTAGGCAGGTCACCTAAACTCTCTGAACCCATCCAAGCCATCTACTCATCTATAAAATGGGACACCTGCCTCACAGGTAATGAGACAGTGTAGCCAGGGTACCTGACATACAGGAGGTCAGTGGGCACACATACTCTTCCCGCCCAGGCCTTGCCATTACCACCTACTAGGAGAAATTAGATGAGCCTATGTTTTCCTCCTTGGTCCTTCATGGAGGAAATGACCCTAAATATGAGCAAGAGCAGTGACCACCATCTGAATAATCTCACAGGCCCAAGCTCTCTTGCGCCAAATGAAAGCTGGCCACAGTAAAAATGGCCAGATCCCTCCATGCAGAGAGAGAGAGAGTGAGTATGCAGGTGATGGCAGCGTGGTCAGGGATCCAGGTCCAGGGACACGAGCAGACCAACTGCAAACTCAACCAACCCTTTCTTCTCCCCGCCCTGCCCTCCTCCTCTCCAGACCTCTCCCCTAGCATCTCTGTTCTGCCTCAGCCTGGCTGACTTCACCCTGTGGCTGCCCAGATGGTCTCTACGTCCTGGAGGGCTGGAGGAGCTGTAGCGGCAGGACCAGAGGCCCAGGCCCCATCAGATGCCCACAAGAGGAGGTTGGAGCAATAGGTTGGTCTGTCCACAGCAGGGGGCATTCCAGAGCCAGGACCACCTCCTGTTGGGTGAGTGGGACCCATCTCCAACCAGGGAAGGGATTGGACACTCGAGCATCCTGTCCACCAGAATTTGCTGAGCCAGGCCATATGCAGGATACTTGATATACATACCGCAGGTCAATGAGTCTGCTTAAAGGCTCTACACTATTGGCAGCATTAGGTCTGCTTATGGGTTCTCAGGAGGGTAAAATACCTCCCGGGTTTGCATAGCATGTAATGGAACCATGATTTGAACCCACATTAGCCCAGCCCCAAAGTGAGACCTGATGGCCACATGGTTTAAAAAAGAGCAAACTAGGAGCAGAGGTGATTTTCAGAGAAATCTTGTATAATATGCAATCAATCTTATTTTGTGCCTGTGGGGCACAAACAGTAGAGCCACAATGAAAGACTTTCCTGCCTGAGATCACAAAGCTCGGAAGTAATGGAGATGGGAAGCCTATCCTACCTGATGTCAAAGCTCTCAACCTTAACCCCTACACCCCAAGGTTTTATACAGGTGACTCCACCATCCATAGACTCTTCGGGGGAAGGAAAAGATCCACAGCAGCTTCTACAGACCCACCAGAATGCCAGCGGGGTCTTAGCAGCATGTTGCGTGTTCCATTGACATGGCCCGCTTCCTTTCTGTCCTTATTCTTTTATACGATCGAGTACTTGGTTTATGCAGCCCTGTTCTCACAGATAGTCAGTAAGGTACAATACTGTTCTGGGGGCCCAGTCCTATGTTTTCCAATTAACTAAACCCAAATTAGTTTAATTTCAAATCCTATGAGAAAGACAGATAAAACAGGAAGTTCTAATCTAAAGCCAGATCCTATGGCCTTATTATTAAATTAGAATTGCCAGATGTTTACAAAATGCTCAGTCTAAGCATAAGAAACTAACAGCAGACGTAAGGAAGAACTTCTCAAGCAAAACCACTTTACAGGCTACCACGAGAGAGGCAGAAGGAAGACATTCTTTCTGGGAAAGACGTCCGCTTCCTACAAGGCCTGAAGCAAGTGGCAGAATAAGGTTGTGCCTGGAAATGACAGCTGAAAACTCACCCCTGCCCCCCAGCCCCACACACACCACTTTCCCTATTGCCCACGGTGACCCTCTGCCTTTGGCAGCTGTCCCGACCTCGACATAGAGGGACAAGCTGCTGCAGGTGTGGGCCAAGGCAGGCGTGTTTGCCCCGGGCTTTCTGGGGAGGGAAGCAAAGCCTTCGTATTCAGCCAGGATTACAGATTCTCAGGCTCCTGTCACAGCCAGCCCCAAACCTGGTGCCTGGTGTGGGAAAGTGCCCCTCCCTCCCTGGCCAGATCGAACCTCTGGCCTGTTCGGTCACCCAGCCCCAACTGTCGCACAGGCCTGAGTCACTCTCTGGGAGCGAGAGCCAGCAAGGGATCAGAGATCTCCAGGAAAGGGTCGTCAGCATTTCAGGAAGAGACTGGGAGGGTAGGGACCAAAGGCAAGAGGTCCGTGCCCAGAGCTCCCTTTTCCCAGGGCCACAGAGAATCCCCTCTGGTCTTTTGTCCTGGCCATACAATTCTTGAACAAAATCAAGTGTACAAACCTCTCTCCTCCCTCCCCTTCTTCCTCCTTCTCTTTCTATTTTTTTAAGGATCTCTCGAAGTTGCCCAGGCTGATGTAAGACTTTCAGTCCTCCTGCCTCAGCCTCCAGAGTAGCGGGGATTACCAGCATGTGTCCATATACCTGGCATACAAACTGCCGTGTGACACAGGTAGAGGGAGAGAGGCTCTGGTAGGTGCAGAGGAGGGACCATGAGCCCTGCAGCCTTCTGGCCTCCCCACAGCCCTGCAGCAGCCCCCAAGGCCCGCAGCTTGCAGAAACTCCTGTAGGAACCCCAAATTTGTATTTCTAAGTAATGCATTCCTGATAGAGGGTCAGCAATATTTCTAAATAATGTGTTGTTGTTACTGGATCCTCCAGGACTATGATGTGATTGATGAGTTTTAGTCTGTGATAATTAAAACTGTCCCTGCTGTTCAGTTTCTAAGCCCTAAATTTAATTTCAATCATTTTGTTTCACTCAGTAGTTCACTTATTGTAACTTTTAGACAAGCTCCTCCTGAAATCTGGACTAGATAGCACCCAACGTCCCCTCTGGTTCTAGCGCCCCCTACTTCTCTATTTTTTTTTTCTCGGACTGGGTACGTAGCTCAGAGAAAGAGCATTTGCCTGGCATAAACAGTGCCCTAGGTTCAATCCCCAACACCACACACGCACACACACACGCGCACACACACGAACCCACACAAATTTACATTCTTTTTCTATACAGCCAGCACAACTTGGTTATTAAGAGATTGGGTTCTGGGACCAGATTGCTTGGATTCGACACCTCACTCTGCTACTTATTAGTTGTGTAGCCCCAGATAAGCTGTTTAACCACTCTGTGCCTTGTTTTCCCCCCTGCCAAATAGGAATGGTAAGAGTGTACCATAGGCTGTGGGAAGACTGAGTCAGTTCTAGGCTTCACAGCACACAGGGGGCCCTCCAGAAACCATAACATCTATAAAAGAGTGCGCACAGCCCTGAGAGTGTGCCTGCCTCCCAAATTTAGGACTGCCCAGGTGAGAGGGGCTGGCTTCACCAAGGGCTGGCCTGTTTTCCAGCTGTGCAGCAGGATTTGGCTCAGAATCCTCCGCTGGCACCCTGGCCCTGGCCGAGGACTGCATAACTCTCCAGCTCCCCAAGGAGGAAGAGTGAGAGAGTCGGAAATAAGCAGGTTCCTCCCACATTGGCCAGGAGCCTCCAGCAGCCAGGAAGGGTGCCCGGGGACAGGCAGAGCAGCCCACACAGGGTCTGCCATGTGTAAGCTGAGGCATGGGGACCAGGCTTGGAGTGGAGAGCGGTGGAGCTGAAGAGGAAGGAGGTGATCCTGAGGCACAACGGAGGAAGGGCCACAATATATGAGGAGACACGGAAGCGGGATCAGGTCAGGGAGGCTCCAATGGGCAAAGGACAAGGGGTTTGAAATCGCAGCCCTGGGCACCACTGTCCTCCCTTCACCAGTGTGCAGCTGTGGGCATGAGAGTGATTTTTTTGGAGCCTCAACTGGCTCATCTATAAAATGGGATATCATGTGCCCCTGCTGAATTCTTGGCCAAAATGATATTTTCGTAAGCCACTAAATTAAATTTGGATTTGCATTGATGACTGAATATGGGGGCTGAGAGGAATCATCTGACCCCAAAAGGATGTGCTGGGAATCTAGAAGTTGAAGGAAGGTAAGCAAAAAGGACCAACTCTTTGATGCCCCCTCCCTCTAAGCCAAATGCTTTTCACATATTCTCCTCACAACCCTGATTTTACAAAAGAGGAACTGGGGCTCCAAGAAGTTAAGGGATTTGCCCAAAGTAATGCAGCTAGTAAGTGGAAGAACTGGGCTTTAAACCCACATCACCTGGTTTGGAAGCTCAGGGCCTCTGCAGTAAGATAATCATGCTGCTGCCGCACAGAGCAGGAGGCGCTGAATAGGCCCCAGCAGGGGGGTCCTGCGATGAGCTACTTACACCCACCCTCTGAGCCTCAGGCCCTGCATGCACACCAAGCACGAGCCCAGGCATAGAGATGTTGAGCTCTTGGGCTCAAGCCAGTGTGATTGGGGCTGGGTGAGTGTGCAGTGGGTGCCACCTCAACCATCAGGTTGCTAATCAATTGACAAGACTTCAGTCCCCCATACAGAACAAGCTGACCCACAGCCAGACAGGTAGAGTTGCTGTTTATTGAGACACACTGCAGGCACAGACAGGCTACAGAGATGTGGGTGGACTCTGGGGAAGGGGTGAGTCTGGTGGGAGACTGGGGAAATTGGAGAGTCTCTGGAGACTACTTCCAACTTCCCTCTCTCCTTGCCCAGCCTGTCCTGGACCCAGAGCAGATGGGCAGAGGAGATGAGGGAAGCTGAGGTAGCCTGGAACATCCAACCTTCTCCCAGTGGCTGAAAGGTCACCCCCCACATTACCCCAATACATCACTCAAGCAGGTGCCCCTAAGCTCCCCTCCCATCCCATCCCATCCCACAACCAAAGAGAAAACCTAGGTAGATTCGAGCCCTTGCCCAAATGCACATTGTGTGCAAAGAGTATGGCATGAAACACCCTGAATTTGTGGTCCCTGGAGCTGCTTGTAAGAAGGTGGGTGGGGAGGGCAGCAGAGGTGGGTGAGCGGGACAGGGAGAGGACTACAAGGGCCCCAACTGGCAAGACTTAGTGGCTAGTACCTCCGGCTGGATGTCTTCACTGTGGTGGTCTTCCGCAGGACAGAGGTGCCCCCAGAGATAGGTCCTCCTCTGACAATGTTGAATCCACCCTTGCTGGCTCCACCACCCCCACCCAGGGAGATGCTACCCCCAAAGCCAGCTGTGCCACCTCCGTACACAGTGGTGGAGTTGCCAGTTACAGCTGCAAGGAAAAAGGTCTGGATCATGCAGGGAAAACATACCAGGAAAGGACTGGGGGAGGGGACAGAAATCAGGCATCAGAACCATAGGAACCGGGTAGAGAAGCCTAGAACAGGAAGTTCACTCTGTGGGATCCTGTGTACTTGTCCCCAGAGGGTCAATGGCGGGAGCGCTCTGGGGCAAGGACAGGTTAGATGAATAGAGCGGGGTTCCAGGGCAAGGCCAGGGATGGGGGCAGGAACTGCGTGGCAAATACTCACAAATGCTGACTGCACTGGGGCATTCTCCAGACATCCTAGCGGGTGCAAAAAGGCCAGAACAGGGTCAGTGGTCCCAGGAGCCCCAGTGCAGACTCTTTTCCTCCCTCTCTCTTTACACTGGATGAGCTCGGGGCCAGGGGCCAGTGACAAAAGCAGGAGACATGAAGGCATGTGTGTGTGGCTATGTCAGGAATCCTGGACTTCCCACCAGGGCCTGAAGCCAGCGCTGTAAGGAACGTAGAGCTGCCAGCCTGCCCTCACTCCCTCATCTGCTGCCGTCACCTGATCCCCACGAGCACCATGGACAGCAGCCCTACCTTGAGAGACACAAAGCCCACTATGAACAGCGCCTTGTTCCTGCCCACTTCTCTGCTTCCTGCCCTCCCCGAGGACAAAGATGCCTACTTTTTTTTCTTTTTCCAAAGCTGTGCCACTGATGGCAGAATCTGAGTTTGGAAAAGGAGGTTTCCTTCTTATGGGGCTGCTAGCAACCCAAGGCTGTGCCATTCTACATGGCAATGGTCGGGGCGGGGGGCCCTCCCTGGGGCAAGTTAGGGACCCTGCTTCTTGGTGCCCCCACCCCTTCCACCAGCACCGGAGCAGACTATGCTGGAGTAGATGGGTCAGCACCTGCTCTCCTCGCTCTCCAGCAGCTTGCGGTAAGTGGCGATCTCCACATCCAAGGCCAGCTTAACATTCATAAGGGCCTGGTAGTCACGCAGCAGCCGGGCCAGGTCCTCCTTAGCCTGGTGCAGGGCTGTATCCAGATCCCCAAGCTTCTTCTTAGCATCCTTGAGTGCAAGTTCCCCACGCTCCTCTGCTTCCGCAATGGCTGCCTGCAGCTGCTGACACTGCCCAGGGGAGAAAGGCATTGGGAATACCCTACACCCTCTTCATCTCTCTACCCTCAAGCCAGGCATCACCATCTCCACACCCTTGCCCAAACCAACTTGAAAGGAATGAAAGGAGAGGTGTGCATCTGAGCGAAGAGATGCTATTAGACAGCAGGATCAAGTAGCAGCACTAGGGAAGCCCTTACTGAAGTCTAATCTCAATCCCTCCTGCTGCAGCTCAGCCCAGTGCTTTGGAAGACGTAAAATAAATGAAAAAATCTCACTATTAGCTAAGTGCCCCATTCTGATCTGGAGAAGAATTCACACTTTTAGCCATACCTTCAATGAGGTCAGCATATGCAACCTGGATCCTGGAACCCCAGCTTCCTCCTCTGACCCCCCAGAGATGGACAGATCAGTCCCCTCAAAGGATGATTTCCCACCTGCTCTACCACTTAAAAGCTGTGTCGCCTTTGACAAGTCCCTTCCCCTCTCTGGACCCATTTCTTCCTCTGTATAAAAAGCACGTTGATCTCAGCCCAGCATTTGAGTTGCCCCATCTGTCAGCAGAAGAGCAGCCCTTCCCCCTCTGGATGGCAGTGAGAAGGCCCCGAAGCACTGCCAACACCCAGACCGGGCCCAGGGCCCCAGGCAGAGACCCACCTGCTTCTTGGCTGCGTCCACCTCACTCTGCAGCCTCTGGATGGTGCGTGTGAGCTCAGCAATCTCATTCTTGGTGTCCCGAAGATTGTCCCCATGCTTGCCAGCTGTCACCTGCAGCTCCTCATACTGGAGGCCAAAGAAATGGCAGTGAGTAGCAGAGAGTCCCAGTCCGCATGGGTGACCTCTGGTCCTAGAGCTTCCCTCCCTGCTGGAGCCCTCTGGAGGCTGAGTGTATCTGGCCCCCAGGAGTCCTACGTCCGCCTGGCCCAGGCCTCTCCCCATAGAAGAGGTCTGAGTCCAGTTCCAGCCCCCGCACCTGAACCAGCCATTTTCTCACCTTAGTCTGGTACCAAGCCTCAGCCTCGGCCCGGCTCCTCTGGGCGATCAGCTCATACTGGGCCTTGACCTCAGCGATGATGCTGTCCAGGTCCAGGTTGCGGTTGTTGTCCATGGACAGGATGACATTGGTGTCAGACACGTGGGTCTGCACCTGGCTCCGCTCCTGAAGAAACAGAAACAGCTGCTACCAGTGCCCCAAACCCAGGCCCTGGGCCAGCAGCAGGGGACAGAGGGCAGGACCCCGAGTGGCGTCAGGAGGGCCATCCTCCACATCTCAGGCTTCACCGCAGAGGGAAGCCACAACTGAAGAAGAGGTTTCATCTCTGCAACTGTGAGGTGGGCTCCCATCTCTACAGATGTTCTTGGTTCTGGGGATCTGCAGGCCTCTGAGAGATCACAGAGGGAGGGAAGAACACACTTCCTGCCCTGCGCTGGTGCCCAACACTGAGCACATTCACAGCCCCTTTAATCCTCAGATCGGTGAAGCAGCAGGCCCACAGCTAGCCTGTATGTCATCACCCTGGGCCAGGGGGCAGCTAGTACCAATCAGCTAACTACCTCCCCCACGCACAGTAGGCCTGACCATAGGCACGTGACACTGAGCCAGTACGCCCTGAAAGTGACAACTGGCAAGTGAGGAGAGAAGCTCAGAAGAGAAGCACCAGACCCAGGTGGAGTCCAGAGCAGAACCGGCCACTGAGGGACAAAGCCCAGTGGTTTCCTTGGATCTCCGCAGGTACGTGATAGTCTTGGACCCTTCCTGAGTTTCTAGGGCCATTGCTTTTTTATGCAAGCTGGAGCACAGACCGGAGGAAAATCAGCCCAGAAATTTTTTTGAGGGGTACTGGGGTTCCAACTCAAGACCTTGCACTTGCTAGGCAAGCTCTTTACCACTGAGCTAAATCCCCAACCCCTCAGCCCAGATATTTTAAGAAAAGGAGGAAAGATGCCATGACAGCACAGAAGGCGGCAGAGTGTCAAGGGCCTGTGTTCTGCTCACTGGGACATAACTACACTAGCTCCCAATGGGCTCCACCTCTGCGTCTCCGGTGGTCCCTTCTAAGCCACCACCAAATCATCCACAGCTCCAGCCTGACCAATCACCAAATGACTAAGTCTCCAAGGCTCCCTGATGGACAATCCTCCCTCTAAAAGTCAATACCTTCTCCTTCTATGTTCTGGCCTCATCTCCAGTGTTTCTCACGTATTGTGTGTGAAAGAGAGAGATAACTACCATCTTCACGCACTGAGTATCCACTATGTGGCTCAGGCACTGGGTGAGACACTTAACAGACACCAACTCATCACATACCCTTTTCCAGTCATCTGGAGATCAAGTAACTTGCCCCAAGTCACAAACCAATAAAAGAGAGCCCGGTTTCAAACCTCAGGATTCTGACCACAGAAACTGTAGCGACAAAAACTAAAATAGAGATAGATAGAAAATAAAAGATGATAGTAAATAAACCAAAACCAGTAACCACACAGACATAGATTTTTAATTTAGATTGTTAAATATATAACTGAGGCTGCCACAGAGGCTCATAGTGCCTCGGTCCTCCCTTGTGCACAATGGCCAGGGTGACACCTTCTTCATGTGATGGTTGAGAGGATTAAGATCATATACAGCCCATGGTGAGTGCTCAGTAAAATG